>CAIGQZ010033037.1:10837206-10850411 GCA_903798205.1 Danio tinwini
TATCTATCTATCTATCTATCTATCTATCTATCTATCTATCTATCTATCTATATGTCTGTCTGTCTGTCTGTCTGTCTGTCTGTCTTTCTAATAAGTGGTGGTGGGCATAGATAGATAGATAGATGAATAGATTGATGGATGGATGGACAGACAGACTTGATTGATTGATTTTATTTGACAATTTTAACAAAAATATACAAACAAGTCCAGTTAGACTAATTCATACATACTTTAAAAAACTGTTGAGGATAAAATACAGAAAAAAGTCACAGGCTTATTTCCATTGTGGTACTCGATATACTTAAAAATGCACGAGCAAATCATAAATGGAGTGCAAACATCATCAGCTCAGCAACTCGGCACAACAAAATCCTCAACTTCAACTGTAAAACAACCACTTTTTAATTTCCCTTCTAAAACACTCTCAATTTGAATGTCTTTAAAAATCGTAGGTAAAACATTTAACAACAGAGCTAGTACACAAAAAAAGAATTTCTGCCTGATTCACTCTTAAATCTATAAGGATAAATATCCCTATTACTCGCTCTTGTTGAATGACAGTGTACCTCACTAACTAAAACATTATAATTAAGAAAATATTTCGGGACCATTTTCTTTAAAATCTTAAACACTATCACTAATTTAAAAATTTTTACCCTTTTATCAACTTTTTAAAAATTACTTTGACTATAATGTTCATTATTTAAATGTGTCAGTGGAGGTACTTTCAAAACAATTCTACACAACTTATTTTGGGCTGTCTGCAATTTATTTTTTATTTTATTAGTACTACCACTGTACCAAAAAGCTGCAGCATAGTCAAAGTATGGCTGCACTAATGCACTAGCTAATATTTTTAAAGTTTGGGTATCAAGGAGCTCTGCCTGTCTTGCTATAAACTTAATTTTAGAACAAATTTTTGAATGGACTATAACCGCCATCTTTTCACCTGTCAAATTACTGTCTAAAATACAACCTAAATATTTAACTTCATGTTTTGGAGTAATAATTTGATCCCCTACTTTTACCTCTGACCTGACACATTTCCTTAGTTTCGCAGCTGAACCAAATAAAATTTATTCAGTTTTACCCAAATGTAAGGACAATTTATTACGACAAAACCAATAAGACATTTCCTCAATTTGTATACTTATTTCATTTTAAATAAATTCTATACTCTCATGAGACACAATTATTGCTGCATCAACCACATATAACAAAAGCTTATTAGAACAAGCCATTTTCTAATCATTGATGTATATTAAAAAAGCAACAGACCTAAAACACTTTCTTGTGGAACCCCATAAGCGACAGTCGAATAGTCTGATAACACTCCATTTAAATCTACAATTTGACATCTGTTTTCAAGATAAGATGTTTTCCATTTACAGGCCATATTACCAAAACCCATTGCTTTTACTCTTAAAAGCAATATTCTGTGGTCAACTGTATCGAAAGCTTTTTGTAGGTCAAACAAAACCATCCCACTTAACTTCCCTTTATCCATATCTCTCTTTATATAGTCTGTTAAATATAAAATTGTTAAATCAGTAAAATGATTTTTCCTAAAACCCGATTGAAACTCATGCAATATATCATTTTTAGAAAAATATTCTTCAATCTGCTCATAAATAATTTTCTCCATCACTTTAGACAAAGAACTCAAAATTGATACCGGCCTATAATTATTTACATCAAACCTACTACCCTTCTTAAAAAGAGGAATAACTCTTGCTTGTTTCAGCTCATCAGGAACTTTACCTTGACAAATAGAAAGATTAATAATATGTGTAACCATTGGAGAGATGCATTTTGACGAGTCTTTGAGGAACTGCACTTGAATATTATCTAACCCTGCTGCTCTACTATTTTTAAATGTTATTAATTTCTTAAATATATTCCCCTCATCTACTTTATTAAACACAAAACTACCTAACTTAAAACCACATTTAGCATAATACTCTATAACTACTTTATCTTTAAAAATATCATTATGAACTGGAAGCTTATTAACCAATTTCTCTGCCACAGTTATAAAAAAGCTATTAAAATAATTAGCAACCTTTAACTGATCCGACATAAATTTTCCATCCACCACAAGGCTAATTTTTGAACAATTAGTTTTAGACTTTTTTGAGGCCCTAATCATTTAATAATGTCCATATTTTTTGTGAATCTTGCTTAGTTTCTTTAATCTTATCCACAAAAAAAAATATTTTTAGCCTTTTTTACCTCATCTTTTACTTCATTCTCCTTTTCCTTTTAAATTGCTTATAATAAAGTAAATTTTAAGTAAAAAAAAAAAACCTTTTAAAACAATTATTCCGCTCCTTAATTGCTTTTGAAATACTATCCTTCATCCAAGGTTCAGTCCTTTGCTTAATTCTTATTTTTTATTTTTTTTAAAAGGTGCAACTTTATCCAAAACTTTTTTAAAAATTGTCTTGAACCTAGCCCAGGCCACATCTATCTACATCCTCACACTGCAAAACCTTAAACCAGTCAACCTTGCTAAGTGCAGTCATTAAAATCTGTGGACTATATTCCTTACGAGATCTCAGTTTCACTGTGTTATGATGTTTTATAACCTCTTTCCTAGCTTTCCTTGTTACATATATAATACAATGATCACTGATA
The DNA here is from genome assembly GCA_903798205.1 of Danio tinwini. Classification (NCBI taxonomy): domain Eukaryota; kingdom Metazoa; phylum Chordata; class Actinopteri; order Cypriniformes; family Danionidae; genus Danio; species Danio tinwini. The sequence continues at coordinate 10,839,844 of CAIGQZ010033037.1, forward strand.
CCAGCATCAATAACCCCACTTCTCCAAATTTTAGAATTATTAGAAATCAATACAATATCAATGATTGTTTTCGTTGAAGGGGTAATTCTTGTCGGGTCCACGATAATCTGTTTAAGCACATATGATTCACAAAATAATTTAAAATGTTTATACACTGATGAATCATGTTTTAACATGTCCGTATTCAAGTCACCAATAATTATTAACTCTTGTCCAATCTTAAAATTTGACTTAAAATCCCATCCAGAGTTTCATAAAAATCATTCTGATCAGGTGGGCGATAACAAAACCCCACTAAAATCGTTTTGCTACTCGGTAACATAATATCCAACCAAACAGCTTCAACCGTGGTGCTATCCAAGTCATTTCTCTCTTTAAACATAATGTCCGATCTAATATATAAACATACTCCTCCACCTCTACGATTTCTGTCTTTTCTAATCAAATTGTAGTTTGATATATATGTATCTCTGCACCCGATATTGAATCATCCAGCCATGTTTCACTGCAGCCAAACAGAGATACATTGGATTCCTGACACAAATGTCTCACTTAACTTACTACTCCCAATGCGAGTAGGGTGGCAGTGAGCATAGACATAGCTAGACATACAGACATAGACAGTCAGTCAGTCAGTCCGTCCCTCTGTCCATCCGTTTATCAGACAGACATAGTTCTCCTAATATGGGGGGGGGGGGGGCAGAGACAGGAATTCTGTCTGTCTGTCTAATGTGAGGGGGTGGCGGTGAGCATAGATAGATAGACAGACAGACAGACAGACATAGACCTTAGGAGGACTGTCTGTCTGTCTGTCTATCTATCTAATAGGAGGGGTGGTGGTGGGCATAGACCGATAGCTAGACAGACAGACATAGTCCTCCTAATGTGATGGGGAGCGGTGGGCATAGAAAGACAGAAAGACATAGACCTCCCATTAGGAGGACCCTGTCAGTCCATCTGTCTGTCTGTCTATCTATCTATCTAATAGGAGGGGGTGGTGGTGGGTATGGACTGACAGCTAGATAGACAGACATAGTCCTCCTATTAGGAGGACCCTGTCAACATAGACATAGACAGACAGACTGACAGTCAGATGGTGGTGGGCATAGAAAGACAGAGACAGTCCTACTAATGCGAGGAGGTGGTGGGCATAGCCAGCTAGATAGACAGACAGACATAGAGCTCCTATTAGGAGAACCCTGTCTGTCCGTCTGTCTGTCTATCTTTCTATCTATCTAATAGGAGGGGGTGGTGGTGGGCATAGACAGACAGACTCCTCCTAATGTCCTAATGTGAGGGGGTGGCGGTGGGCATAGACAGATAGACATACATAGTCCTCCTAATGTGAGGGGGTCATGATGGACATAGCCAGATAGACAGACAGACATAGTCCTCCTAATAGGAGGGGGTGGTGGAGACAATAGACTGGAATTCTGTCTGTCTGTCTGTCTGTCTGATAGATATATGAATCAGATAGATATGGTCCTCCTAATTGAAGAAGGTGGTGGTGGGCATAGACAGATAGATAGACATCCAGACAGACTAATGCACATGTTCCCACTCTAAGGGTGCTTTCACACCTGTGAATCGATTCATTTGTTCCGAAACAGGGATTAAAATTGTTACATTGTTGCTCTTTGTTCTTGGTGCAGTTCGATTTTACACGGCAAAGTTTCTAAACAGACCAAAATAACTAAAACAAGTAACGTGTGAGTAAACGCTCCTCACATTGGTCAGAGTTTCACGGTTTATGTTGCAGAGTCCCGCTCAGCTGTCGAGGGGGTGGTTTGGTGGTGTTTGACAGGGTGCGCGCGACATGTCTAAAGAAGAGCGAGGAGGGATGCGGTGGGGAGGGGTGATGAGAAGGGTGCGCATCGTATTTGAGGACTGGGAGGGAGATGCGCGATTTCCAGGAGATCACTCATTTGCGGGCATCCGGGAGTCTCTGTGCATTTGCGGGAATGACCTTCCGCCTTACTCATAATTCTCTCTTCATATAGCCGTACATATCCATAAAACACTGTGTATATAGCTGGGCTCGGATCGTATCAATTTCTTACTACAATCGATCGGCTCCAGAGTTCGTTTCAATCGAGCTGAGACCACCTCATTCAGGTGGTCTCGGAGCGATTGCTTTGGCGCAGATCCGAGCGCGATTGCCCTGTTCACATATGCCAAACGAACCGCACTAACTGGGCAAACCCGACAGGTTCCGGAAAAGTCTAGCTGTGAAAGCACCCCAAGTAAGGTGGCAAAAAATTGTCTCTGCATACCAGCTATTAGCTCCCTATTGGAGCGGGTTTTCAGTTGTAGTGGAAACAGTGACTACGTTTACATGGACATCAGTAATCTAATTATTTGCCTTAACCTGATTAAGACAATAGTATGATTAAGATGTTTACATGAGTTGCTTTTTGAATGCTCCTTTCAGAATTCCATTTTACATGACTGCTGGTGTTGATTGCTGTATGGTTAGAAATTATGACACTTAAAGTAACTAGGTTAATTTCGATCTAAATAAATTAAAATAAAATAAAAATTATCTAATTTGTGCAGTTTTTTTTTTTTTGTGCGTTTAGGTGGGTTTTGGACAGCTTTGGGGCTGGAAGAATGTCAGCTATGTCTGGCAACACTGATTGCCATACTAAATCTAATCAAGTCATGACAGAACTGGTGTAATGTGTTCAATTGACGAAATTTGGAACCAGTTGGAGTTTATGAAGATTGAAGTTTAGAGAGAAGCCCAGTGAGAAGAGCATTACAGTAGTTAAAGTGTAAGGTGACCATAAATTAGAAATGCAGTATTATTAGTTGTCAGAGAATGACGAAGATGAAAGACAGTTGTATAAACTTATTTAATACTAGAACTACCAAGGTGGTCATTTTTACAGTGTTTAATGTTTGCAATTTAACTTTGTTAAAATATAGCACAGATCTATAATTCCCTGACTTTTACTAAATATGTGTATATTTCCTTCAAACATTATTTTATTAAAATTACAAAACACAAATGGTTCTGATTATTTCTACCTAGAACAACCATATCAAAATGACTGCATGCATTTCAGTGTCTTCTACTTTTCCACGCGACTTTAAATATGCTTGCCTCTGTTGCCTAGCAACTTCCTGCTAACAAAAACATATCTACTTCAGATCTCATCAATATATTGAGATCTATCAAGTGAGACGGGTGGTCTAATATAGCTATAACTATTCATTTATAGGCTGTATTACAAAAAAGATATGCACACGCACAGGTAGGACTCAGAGCACATGCCCTTTTTTCTCTTGGATAAAAAAATGCCCCTCACTCTTCATTACGTAATCGTTCACCACCAGTCCTGCTTTTCAGTTTGCAATCGTCTACCCCATCCCCCTCTCTTCAGTTTGAGATCGTTCAAACATCCTCACCCGTTCTTCAGTACGTGATCAACCTCCCACCCTAAGCACATGCGCATCGAAAGGTCTCTGCACGACCCTGATGACAATTAAATATGATGACAGACATTCAATGCTTCATTTTAATATCTCAATAGAAGTTTTAAATGTAAATATGATATGACATCTTATATGAGAATGGTCAGAATGGTTGCTATAGAATTCTTGTAGTTGCATTGTCCATCTTCATGATGGACATCCAGCGTTCTCCAAAACCCTGGTGCCTAGACTGCAGAGGAGAAATGGTCGTGCCCAACGGAGTCTGCTTTCTCTCTAGGTTATTTTTTTCCTTCACTTTTGTCAATTGGTGAAGTTGTTACTCTCCATGGCTTGCTTGGTTTGGGACTTGTGGAGCTGTGCATCGATACATTTGCTCTTCAGTGTTTGGACTTTCAGCAGTGAAATTTAAACTACACTGAACTGAACTAAACAAACTCTAAAAGCTGGACTGAAGCAGTTTCAATTTACTAGAACTTCTATGTAAAGCTGCTTTAACAATCTACATTGTAAAAGCGCTATAGAAATAAACAAGAATTGAATTGAAAACTAAAAAAACCTAAGAGAGGAATGCTGGATGCTTCATGCACTCAACTGGTGCAACTTAAATAATGTAGTGGAGGAGGCGGCGGGGCTTTCAGACTGTTGTTGAGTGACAAAAAAACTTTTATAAAAGTTCATACACTAGACAATTGAGTACACAGTGAGTAAGTACACAGTGTGTGGTACATCATTTGGGACACAGCTAAAGTAAAAAAAAATAAAAATCTCTTCTCACCAAATTCTGAGTTTTCCTGTCATCCGTGTCCACAAAAAAGGATTAAGGATGAATCAGGACTGGAATAGAGGGAGTCTGACTGAGAGAAGAGAATGAACACGCCGCCAAAAAGGTCATGTCCCAGCAACCATCCCGCCTCAGGCATTACTCATTAGCCTAGCACCAAGCTAAGTCCAGTGACAGTGATGACCTGAGAGGGGGTATCAAATCAGAGAGCAGATTCACCACATCTCTGAATTTTATCATGATCTTCTACTGAAATCCAGCTGAGATTTTTAGGTTAGCCACGAATAATGCCAACCTTGAGTTTAAAACGAGTCAACGTGATCCAAGTCAATTAAGTGAAAACCTTCCAAAAACACGACAGTGTTCTCAACCTCCAACATGCCGTATAAGATGCATTTCTCAGAGACAAATAAAGGAAGTCAAAAAGAAATAGCTATCTTAAAAGGGAAAAAGTCAATCTTGACTAATCAAGAGATCTTAAGACGACTGAATTAAGTTTTATAATATCCCCTTTTCTGGCACCAATTAAATTCTTTTTAATTTGGCTCTGCCTTTTGGCTTTTTGGAACAGCGTGAGCATGTTCTGCTCTCAGTGGGCACCATTCACTGACAAATGTGCTGAAGTGCTCTTATTTGCGCAGAGAAGATTTACTCAAAAAACAGGTGCACACCAAGAAGCTCTGTAACACCTGGAGTCATCCGTCACCCTCCTCATTCATCTCACAGTCCCAGAACTATCCTGAGCTGTGACATAAAAGGCAGAAGACAGAAGAAAAGTCTATTTCATGCCTTTCAAATCCCTCCAAAAACAAATGGGGCACAGCTGAAACATTTACTATACCACTGTGAAATAACTGTGATTTATGTTGCGTTCATAAAAAGATATTAAGTATGAATAAATAGCTACTTTTGAAAGGCTGTCAAAAGTGATTTCCTTTTTTTTTCCTTCTTTTTCTTTTGAATAGTGTAGTTTTAACATCTACCAGCAGGGACACTGCTGAGCAGACAATCGTGCACAACTTGTTCTTATCTGTATTTATGTTGATGAATCTATATTAGTATGCAGAGCTGCATGCTAGCTGCTTAATGAAGTCCAAACCATCTATATATAAAGAGAGCTTTGATATAAATAAATAAGAGATATTTCAAAGTGAAAACATTCCAAAGTTTGAGCTTGGTGAGCCTGAAAAGTTTGAGCTCTCCTCTATTTATTAGTTATTTTATTAATCATGGGTTGAATTAAACCAAACTGACATTTATAATGTTACAAAATATGTCTATTTTAAGTTTTATTGAACTTTCTATTCATCAAATAATCCTGAGGAGAAATATTACGGTTTCAAAAGGAATTTGAAGAGGTACTATTGTTTTCAACAATGACAATAGTAGCATTTTTAAAGCAGCAAATCAGCATATCAGAAAGCGTTATGAAGTGTTTTTAAAAATGTGAATATTCTAGAAAAACTGTAATTACATTTCATAATATTGCTGCTTTTTGCTGTAATCCTGATCAAATAAATGCAGCCTTGATAACCATAAAAAAGTAAAATAAAAAAAAAAGATATAATACAGATTTTACTAAACATAAAAGATTATTGTTTACAACAACTTTTGTGAAAATAAAAGGTTAAATTATAGGTGAAATAAATTTCAGCTAAAATTAGCATTTATTTCAGATTGTTGTGTGTAGTTTCAGTTATTTTACTCCTTGTGCAAATACTAGGTTATTTTTATCACATTTAAAGTGAAATAACTAAACATAAACATAGGAGGTTAAGAAAAATGCTAATTTTAGAGGAAAGTTTCAGACGCCACTTAGAGGTTTTTGCATCTGAACTCTTCATATTTACTCTGACATGACCTCCTGTGTACTCCTTACACTTTTATATCGCTTTTTTGACACTCAAAGTGCTTTACACATTTTTGCACTCATATGCTTTACATGTTTGTTTACATAACTACTATTTTCATTTAAAGCACTTAATTTTTGCATCACATTTAAATGCATATGAACAGCAGCTACGCAAATTATTTTCTTTATTCTCTATTTCCACCTGGGGATACTCATCCCAAGGCCTCTAAAGATTGTGCAGCGCCATTGATGCGATCCAAGACCTGTGAAGATATGATGCCAAGGTATCCATAATCCTGGACCAGGCCGTATTCTGAGCTGATGCTGTGGTGGTCATGAAGGAGTGGAGTGCATGAGGCTGATTTCTGAAAGACCACAGTGACAGACGAGTCCCCGCATTGATCCTGTGGGCCAGCCTGATCACCCGCCGGTGACCTACTCACACCTGCAGCTTCTCCACGATGGACGTCCAGTGTTCTCCAGCCTCCGGCGCCTAGACTGCAGCGATGGCAGCCATATTGCACCAGACCACACACCAGCTGATTGGTGGAAAGGAGACACAGTGATGAAGCCAGTTATGATATGGGGATGGTTAGGAGGCCATGGACAGAGGACAGTGGGCAAATTTGCCAGGATGTCAGGGTTACAGCTCTACTCTTTTTTTTTTTTTTTTTGAAGGACGTACTGGGATTTTAAATATCCACAGAGAGTGCTCACTGACAGCATAGAGTCCCCTTTACTATATTGGGGCATTAGGACCCACACAGACTGCAGGTTAAGAGCCCCCTGCTGGCCTCACTAACACCACTACATTTAATTAGTATGTTGGAGCTGAAGTTTTTTAACATGGTTCTTGTTCTTATTAACTATTGTTAAACTGAATTATATTTTAGCGGGTGTAAATCATATCTGTTATATTTTAAAGGTTAAAATACATGTTAGTCTTTTTTTTACATTCAGAAAAAGATTAAACACGACATTCTAATTTATAAGAATTAAATAAGATATGTTACATATACACACACACATTATCCACATGTTATTACATATTATATACAGATATTTTCAACATTGTCCTGTCTCCACCATGCATTGAAATTATGGCCAAGTTTATACTGAATTATTTTTCCCTTCCAATTCATTATTGTTTCCCAATTCATACATTTATGGTCCTCTTTCCTTCATCCCGCTATAATAAATGAGGCTTTAGGCAATCTAATGTGTTATAATTTATCATACCCCTCACTGTTCTTACAAATCTGGCTCCATCTTGCATCTATGCTTCATTAAACCTCATAAGCTACTGGCGCAGCTGAATCCAAAGTGGATACTCTACCTGTTCAAGCATGTCCAATTGGTTTGTATATCTTATCATTTATAAATGAACATGAGGGATGTATGGATCTACTGGGAATCGGCAACATATAAAAATGGAAGGAAAATCTAATTTATATCACAAAATGGGCCTCTGTGGAAAAATGGGCCTGTACTTCCTCTGTCCTATTGAACTGAATGCAACAATTTGCAGCAAATGGATTTATGAACGATTCATGCACAAATTTATTCTGCTCGTGTTTCATGAATAAGAGTCCATGTGTTTGCCCAAGGGACCAGGAGGAAAGATCAGATCAACCCAAAAGCAGGTTTTATCAGCATTTAACACCACCTGCTGCCATCACTGTTGGTGTCAATATTCTGCTTCATCATAACTGAAAGCTGCAAGGTGTTTGAAAGAGCAAATCTGATATTATAATTTAGATATATTTTACAACCCCAACGATTTAGATGAATAAATGAGCATTGCATCTACTTTAACAAGGCTTCTTTGTTAATGGCCTACTACAATTGATACTGTGGTCCCACTTTATATTTAGTAGCTTTAATTATTATATACCTACATTTAAATAAAATGCACTTATTATTATTTTACACATGCATGTTTTCAATTGTACTTAAATTTTTATTACAGCTGTAATTAATTTCTGTAATAACATGTATTATTATTTTATAAGTGAGTGCATCTGCATAACATACACTACCTGACAAAAGTCTGGTCGTCAATCCTAGTTGTAAAAGTAACAAATAATAACTTGACTTCTAGTTGATCATTTGGAAAAGTGGCTGAAGGTAGATTTTTTTGATGAATCATCTGTTGAACTGCATCTCAATCACTACAAATACTGCAGAAGACCTACTGGAACCCGCATAGATCCAAGATGCTCACTGAAATCAGTCAAATTTGGTGAAGGAAAAATCATGGTTTGGGGTTATATTCAGTATGGGGTGTGCGAGAGATCTGCAGAGTGGATGGCAACATTAACAGCCTGAGGTATCAAGACATTTGTGCTGCTCATTACATTACAAACCATAGAAGAGTAAATTATTCAGCAAGATAGCGCTCCTTATGCTTCAGCCTCCACATCAAAGTTCTTGAAAGCAAAGCAGGTCAAGAAGCTCCAGGATTGGCCAGCCCAGTCACCAGACATAAACATTATTGAGCATCTCTGGGGTAGGTTGAAGCAAAAGATCATGAAGATGAATCCAAAGAATCATGATGAACTCTGGGAGTCATGCAAGAATGCTTTCTTTGCAATTCCAGATGACTTTATTGATAAGTTATTTGAGTCATTGCAGAGATGTATGGATGCAGTCCTTCAAGCTCATGGGAGTCATACACAATATTAATTCTTTTTCCACTGCAGCATGACTTTATATTTTATACTGTACATTACTTCTGTTAAGTGACAATACTTTTGTCTAAGCAAAGTCAGACCTTACTGTTCTAATTAAATAATTAAGAATCAAGGTATGATCATATTTTATTTATTTTGGTAAAATATATGTAATCTAGAGGTCTTTGCCTTTTATACACTCTCAGAAATAAAGGTACACGAGCTGTCACTGGGGTGGTACCTTTTCAAAAGGTGCACATTTGTACTTAAAGGGTCCATATTGGTACCTCAAAACTATATATTAGTATCTAAACATTGTAAGAGGAACACTTTTAAGGTACTAATATGTACCCTTGAGGTATTAATATGAACCTTTTAGGTACAATTTTGTACTATTTGAAAAGGTACCACCCCAGTAACAACTTATATACCTTTATTTCCAAGAGTGTATAAGCCACTTCTAATACCAAATGATCAACTAGAAGTCAAGTTATTATTTGTTGTTCCTTAAACTCGGATAGGCGACAAGACTTTTGTCAGGTAGTGTATAATAAACAATCAACAAGCAAAGATAAATACAACAAAGAAAAGATTACAAATGTGTTTTTCCTGTTTTCTGAGGGGGTCTAACAGTTTTTAGGTATACAGTAATTGAATAATCAAATGTAAAATAATACTGATTAGACTATGTTGTATAATTAATAATCAATATTAAAGTTACAAATTGTACAATTTCTTGCGCATGAATGTTTTTTAAATCCTCATATAGTCAAAGGACTCAAAAACATGCAAAGGATAATCCAGACTCAACGTTACGTATGCTCGCGATGTCACTATTGTGAATGATCCCATTGCGATATCGATGCTGAAATGATATATTGTGCAGCTCTAATAATGACCCATACCTTACAACTTAACCCACCCTTAAAATTACTCATACCACCAGATCTGTCCCTAATCCATGTCCCATCTAAGAAATCAGTAGCATCATAAGCATTAATACATCCATAATACAATTTGAACAGCATAAGTACATTGTTTTGATTATGAAGTTTAGTTAATACAAAGCAGGCTGATATTGCATATAAAAAATCAAAAATAGTGATGACAAAATCTTTTGTAACATTACAAACGTTTTTAGTGTCATTTTTTTCTTGAGCAGCAAATCAGATTGATCTCTAAAGAATTATGAGACACTGAACATTATAATAATGGCAGCTCTTTCTCTTTTTTTGAGGTTGTTGTTCTCAAGTTGTGGAATGCTCTTCCGCTAAAACAGATCTGCAGACATTTTTTAAAAAGCAGCTAAAAACTCAATCCTTCAAGCTTGCTTAACTCTAAATAGTTTTTATTGAGCATGTTTTATCATTGTCATTTTTTTCTTTTAACTGTTTTTTGTCCTGAAGAATTTAACTAAGGATCTGAGAATCCTTGTAGCAAACTTATGCATATGCTGCTTTAAGAAAGCAACCGTTCAATTATTGTGTTATAATTTAAATTTGTTTATATTATTTTTTCTAATTTAATTATTTTATTTAATCATATGGTCATTAGTCATTTGCTCAGTAGTCATTTGCTCATTAGTGCTCAGTATATACAAGTACACCCCTCACAAATCTATTTTTAATTCATATTTTTATTAGGAAGTTATACAATATTTGTGCATATAGATTAGATTAGTCAGTACTGAAGCCATATCTGGAGCTAATCTAACAAAATAACTTACGATAATGGTCCAAAAACAAGTACACCCAAATTTATCTTATAGAAAAATATTAAATACAAATTTAAAAAAGAGGAAAAATCAAGAGAAGCAAAAAAAAAA
>CAIGQZ010033037.1:10855411-10881021 GCA_903798205.1 Danio tinwini
TAATCGTATTATCTTTCAATTTCTAAGTAAGTTTTGTGACTAAATATTATTTTAATAAATAATAATAAATGTATAAATCTGTTTTGTTTAATTGCACCAAAATGCATTGCCTAAATTCACTGAGAAATTGAGAAAAATACTCATTTTCAAAATGGGGGTACTCAGTTATGTCATTATATCATTTTATTAAATATTAGTTAATGATTTAATTATTATTGATTTATTTATGTTTACTATTTTTCTATATTTATTGCTTTATTATCATTTCCTTTTTTCCATTCTGTTATGATCTTATAACTGTGTGGATTCAACGCTTGTTTTCAAGAGTAAGAGACAAGAGAATGTCTCCATTCCAGGTCTGTATTGTCACTGGACAATGTTGTAAAGCAGTAATTTTCCATTGCTGTTGCTTGTGGTATAACAACACTTGTTAAATTTATCCTGGTCAGATGAAGTCTGAGCATTGAAACATGAGCAACTAAGATTATTCAATAACCTCTGCTCTTTCTTTATCATCTTTACTTCGTCCCATTTCTGCTCCTCTCTAGCTTTCTCAATCAACTCCTATATTGATAGAAGACTGTTCATTTAGTTAAATACTGGAGAGTGTTCTAACAGTCCTCATCTTACACTTTTGACTTTTGTTCTTACACAATACTATATCTATATTATATTTATATCTAATTTATAGTCATGTGTCTGATTAACAATGAAAATGTTAAAATTTTAAATTGAAAAGGTTTTAAAGTTAATGAAAATGTTTCCTATAGCTGTTTATAACCTAACATTAAAATCTGAAGATATTTCTGGTGTTCATTTTGTATCTATGATTACGTTACTGATATTTTTATCATAATAATCTAAACAAATGAATACTTGAATGCAGAAGCGCCCCATGCGGAACAATTCTCTATTTCCACATGCAACGCCGACTAAGCCCAGGAGATGGCGGTCTAAAACCGCTGATCAGCAACCCCCAGTCCAGTGACCTTGCTTTGGTTTATACAGCTGTTTTTGTGGCTCGTGTTTGCTAGAGGAGGTCACTTATGTTACCAAACGGAGGCAGATCGCATCGACACAGGCAATAACCAGCGCACGAGAGGAATATTCAGTATTTGAAGCCAATCTGGTGAGTGACGACATCGGCTACCCATAGCAATGCTTACCTTTATTGTATACGCTCTGTCGTCCTCTATGTTTTCTCTGCATTTGTGTTTCATCGGTCCGCAGTAAAGCGCAGAGCACATGTAGACTCTCCTCCAAACTACAGACATGAAATGAATTAAAAAGCATATAAGTTTTAGATCTAAATCATGTTTAAGTACTGCGTGTGCTCCACTAGCTCGCGTGATCGTCACTGTTTAAAAAGGATATTCAGTCCAGTTGTTGATAAACATTATTCACAATGACATTTAAGAAACATTGCTTTAAATTCGAGATACATTTGACTAACAGAACGACGTTTTATCAAAATGTACAAATAATAATGTTCCAGTGTAAGAAAATTACATGACAATAACTCTCGGCAACTATAGTTCGGAAAGTCACCATGAGTGTGTGATTATTCGGTGAGCAAGAAGCTGCGGGCAATCAGTTGTCGTCACTGAAATACTTACATTGCCTTAAAAAAAAAGGTTAAACGAAGCTTAACTTGGTTAACTTACATTTTGGCACACTATTACCAGTTCGAAACGAAGTAAAAACAGATGAATACTGTTAAGGCCTCAGAGCAGTGAACGTGACATTTTGTTCCCTAATTAAACGAGTCGACAAGTTGCCCATAAATCCAATTTCGCCACCTACTGGCAAGACATAACCATTCAAAATATAGACGTCATTAAAAGGGTAGTTCACACAGAAAAGTAAAATTTGCTGTTAATTTACTTAGAAGAGGAAGGAGACTTTGGTCTTCAGTAGTTCTAACCAGCGCACGAGAGGAATATTCAGTATTTAAAGCCAATCTGAGTGACGACATCAGCTACCCATAGCAATGCTTGCCTTTATTGTATACACCCATGTCGTCCTTTATGTTTTCTCTGCATTTGTATTTCATCGGTCCGCAGTAAAGCGCAGAGCTCATTCAGACTCTCCTCCAAACTACAGACATGAAGTGAATTAAAAAAGCATATGTATAAGTTATAAACCAAAATCATGTTAAAGTACTGCGTGTGCTCCACTAGCTTGCGTGATCGACACTGTTTAAAAAGGATACTCAGTCCAGTTGTTGATAAATATATTATTCACAATGACATTTAAGAAGCATTGCTTTAAATTCGAGTATATACATTTGATTATACAGAACGACATATTATCAAAATGTACAAATAATAATGTTCCAGTGTAAGAAATTTACATTACAGTTATTTTACTCTCAAACTATTAGTTCGGAAAGTCAGCATGAATGTGATTATTCGGTGAGCAAGAGGCTGCGGGCAATCAGTTGTCATCCCTGAAATAATTATATTGACTTTATAAAACGGTTCAATTAAGCTCAAATTAATTAACTTACGTTTTTGACACACTCTTACCAGTTCCAAACGAAGTAAAAACAGATGAATACTGTAATGCCCCATTCACACGGGGCTTCAGCGTCAATGCTTGACAGAGGGCGTGTCTGAAGCTGAGGCTGACGCAATCGTCATAGCAGCGTCAGCCAATGAAATTAGTCAGCAATAGGCCACTGTCTGAGCTGATGCATTTGCATACAGTGATCTTATTGGTTGACGCTTCCGTCGCCGCTTGAAAAGTAGAGCAAGTCCCAACTATTGCAGCAAGCAATGCCACTGAAGTGGCGCTGACGGATCCACAATGTAGTTCGGCAACGCCTGACGTCACCCATTCAAAGTGAATGGGAAGTGTTGAAGCTGACGCCCCGTGTGAATGGGGCTTAAGGCCTCTGAGCAGTGAACGTGACATTTTGTTCCCCAATTTAAGGAGTCGGCGAGTTGCCCATAAATTCAGCTTTGCCACCTACTTGCGTCAAGACATAACTGTTCAAAATATTGACGTCATAACAAGGGTAGTTCACACCGAAAAATGTTTAATTTGCTATTAATTTACCTAGAAGATGAAGGTGAACTTGGTCTTCAGTAATTCTAACATTAAAGTGAGTTTTTAGATGAAACCATGGTAACTTAATCGTTAAATGACTAACCTGCTCTGGGGAAGGTTTTATTCATAGTTCAACAACAATATAGCCAAAAAAAATGAAAAGTTTATATTTGCATCTTAAAAAAAATTATATTTACACAAGTTTTTCAAAACAATCCACATTTACTGATATCCACAAAAGCTGTTGTATCACATATGACCCAGGCTAATATTTGACTCTGTTGCCTTGTTAATAAACAGTATCTTTAGGCAAGTATGTAAAATTTACTGTGTGTAGCCTATATATGTAGCTGCATCCCAAATCTCATACTTTCATACTATATAGTATGCTAAAAACAGTATGTGAGCCAAGTAGTATGTCCGAATTCAAAAAACAGTAGGCCTATGTGAATAGTACCCGGATAGCCTACTTTCAGTGAGATTCTGAATTGCACATCGGATGGACGCTACGCTATCCCATGATGCATTGTGAGATAATTCATGTATGGGAGTGAAGCAACGAAACTGATGTGGGTAGGTCACGTGATGATAACAAAACAGCAGATGTAGTACGTCCGAGTTCATTCATACTACTGACATTAATACATTATAGAACAAACTTTTCTAACAGCCGAGTAGTATGTTTAAATTCAAATGCAGAACCTACTGAGTAGGCCATTTCGGATGCAGCCAGTGTTTCTCAACCACGTTCCTGGAGGACTACCAGCTCTGCACATTTTCCATGTCTCTTAAATCAAACACACCTGATTTAGATGGTCAGCTCATTAGCAGAGACTGAAAGACCTGAAATGGGTGTGACAGACAAAGAAGACATCCAAAACATGCAGTGCTGGTGGTCCTCCAGCAACGTGGTTGAGAACCACTGGCATGATGCCACTCTACTGTTGGTTGTAATAAGAAGTCCACATTTTGCTGATGAAACGTTGGCACTTTTAAGCAACAACAACACTACCACCTACTCCACCATTGTTGTGTATGTTTGTTCACACTTGTCTTTAATCGACACATCCCTAACATGTACTATGAACACACACAGAATTTATTTGTTTTCACAGATTCTCATTTCGGACATTTACATGGTCACGACAGTGGTTAAATTTTTAAAAGCTTCTACTTTATAACAGCTTTTAAATTCATGTTTTCACTACCCAAAACACTGTTCTCTTGTAAACTAACACTAGGCATAGGCGGATATAAGATTCTGACGGTATGATAACCTTGGATAAAAATATCACGGTATCGCAGTATCACGGTATTGTGATTAAAATATGGTCTTTTTTAATGTCTGAGTAAAAAACAAAAACGTTTTTCCCCTTTGAACACAAGACATTTTATTTTGAGAAACATTTAAAATATTTTGGGGCAGTAAACATGTCAGGCTAAATTAATTATTGACTTCGGCCATCTTCATTTGTTTCAAAAACAGATTTTTTTACAATTTAAATCTTTAAATATCTTTTCTGCTGAAGATGCTGCTGTCCTAAAAAACAAAACAAAAAAAACGTAAATAAAAAAAAATCGTACACACCCAGAAAATTTTGACGGTTTTAAAACCTTGACTTTTCCAAAACGCGGTATACCTTGAAAACGGTTATCGTCGCATGCCTAACAAACACGATGCTGGAATTCGATACCAATCGGTATTAAAATTTTAAAAACGTCTATTTTCTGCTAACATTTCAGCGCTGTTGAGCACGTTCTTAAACACTGTTGATTTGCCATTTTGTTCACGTGCTTCACGGCCAATCACAGTCATTCTGTTAAGGTAATCAAAGTGCTGTTTACTGAGGCCCAGTTTACAGTAATACGTTTAGTTTAAAACACATGCATTTTGCTATGGTTACACCATCCGTCCACACTATGCCGGAGTTTTCGAGCGCGGAAAACTGAGCTTTTTGAAAACGCTGAAGATGCCATTTTCATTTTAAAATGCTGCTGCTCTGTCTCAGTGTGCATGGGGGAAAACAGACATCTGAAAACGGAGGCAGGGCTGCAGACTTTGCTAAATGGGGCTTTTTCCTCAATTTTAAGTAGCCTACACAAAGTTCAGTCTTGCATCCTCTCCTTGTAAGTTCAGACTTCGCAAGTTTGATATGGAAAACAAACTGCAATCCCAAGGACACGTCGGGTAATTCTTCAAAGGGAACAGTGTACTTTATAACCTCATCCACATCACGCTGGCTACGTTGTTTCACTTTCTTAACAATAAAATGAAAACATGATATGAGGAACTGCCTATTTACATTTTGATATTAGCAACTTAACAGACATCAAAAATGTTGAGGCATCATGTAGCTTCATATTTATATGAGCGTCATCTTCACTGTATGCATATTTATAACAAAACGGAGCCTATAACATAACTGCCTCCTTTCACTTTCATTAAAAAATATGAAGCACTCTCTCTCTTTTGCTGAATATCAGTTTTAGTTATCCGTAATGGCCATTTTTAAAGTATAATCTACACTAAGTTTACACATTATAGGAAATAAATGCAAGCAATCAGTCAAATGTGCAGAATCAGTGTATGCGGTTACATAAATCAATATATTAACCTATCTATGCGCTCAGCCATAACACATTACCTAACAACAAGTAATAGATTCAAAAGATCAAAGTCGAGGAATATGTCGTTATATAGACAACAAGATGAGTTAAATATCACGTTTAACAATTATAGTGAAATTACATCCAGCGGTTCTTTGATGAACAGTCAAGCGTGCACAGTTCTCATATGGGTATGTGTTCAAAGCACCCACTGACTGTCTGGAGCTCAGACGCCCACATACGCTGCAGTGCATGCCAGAGTGTGTGTGTGATCATGTAATGTGCGTTTTCTGTGGTATAGTGTGGACAGAGAGTTGTTTAGAAATGCTAGATGAAACACTAGGTTGTTTTCATTCTAAAACGCTGTTTTAAAACTAAAATGTATTAGTGTAAACGGGGCTTGAGTGTAAACACAGATATGTGTTGAGCACGTAAACACGATGGCAAATCAGCACTACTTAAGAATGCGCTCAATATTGTTTAAATGTTAGCGGGAAATGAACGTTTTTAAAATTTTTGTATCAATTGGGACCGAATTCCAGTATCGTGACAACCCTAAGTCCCTGTGTATATTTTTTTGTCCAATTTAAAGCCTTTTAACAAAAAAGTGAAGTTGCCAACTACTTGAATGCATAATGCAACGTGTTTTGTCATTTTTACGGATCCATGTGAAAGGGGGAATTGTTTTGGCAGCGTTATAATGCAACGTATTTCCTAAAAAAAAGCCAAATGTTTTTTCCTCAATTTTAAGCAGCTGGTTGTTTTGTTAAAATACCCTTAGATCACTTATAATTGTTTTCCTTCAGAAGCGAGCGAGACTATGAAAAGGAAAAATAGGAGCAGATTATTTACAAAGCCCATTTTCTTCTGTTCCATTTCATGAGGGCCTTTTGCACCGGAGGAATGTTTTCATCGTTTTTCATAATTACAGGCAGAAGTAGTCACTTTTTGGGCATTTTCACACTGGGAACAGATATAATACTGGCTTTTGGGAGGACTAAATATACTCCCTACTTCTGAGTAAGACATAATTATACATTTATCGGGCAAATGCACAGTAAATCGGGCAGCACAGTATTATAAAGTGTTACAAGACATACATATGCATACGTGAAAACTGGACTGACGATTTCAGTTTACTAGAACTTCTATGCTAAGCTGATTTGACACAATCTACATTGTAAAAGCGCTAAAGAAATAAAGATGAACTGAATTGCATTGAATACATAAAAAATTTATCAAACCTATTGTTAGACGTGTTTACCTATAGGCCTAAGGTGGTGTTGGGTTCTTTTTCTCAACTGTGATTTGCAACAATACAAGTTGTCATAAATAATTTCCTCAACTGCATAGTTTCAAGTCTACATTATATTCCAAAACACACAACAAATTCACAGCTTCTCTCACAGTATCCTCTATCACCCAGATTTCGTTGAATGTCATGCTTGATGTTGCTTTCGGTCAGCATGCGTCACTTCAGAAGTCCTATGATGATGTGAATGCAACCAGGAAAATCACCCGAGGAGACGGTTTAGTTCTAGGGCAACTGGGCTTGGTGGCTAGTTCTTAGAACTACATTAGACAGATCACCCTATTATGTCTTTTTTTTTCTTTTTCATTCTTTTATAACCTGTTTTAACACATTTTAATCCGTTTTTTTATCTGTTTTTACCTATCATTTGTTTTTATTTTCTTATACTTGTCTCTTTTATTCCTGTTTATGTAATGCACATTGAATTGCTACTGTGTATGAAATGTGCTATATAAATAAACTTGCCTTGCCTTACATGGTATGAAAGCCTCAATGGGGATGTAATAATTGCTTATAGATTATTTTGGACTGTTTTTGTTCACTAGAGAAGAAATATACAAAACAATTGCCGGATTTAATGAGAACTGGAGCAACTCAAACACTCAACAAGATACATATTCAATTCAATTCAATTCATCTTTATTTGTATAGCGCTTATACAATGTAGATTGTGTCAAAGCAGCTTCACATGGAAGTTTATAGTGAATTGAAACAGTGTCAGTTCAGTTTTCAGTGTTTAAGTTCAGTTTAGTTTAGCTCAGTTCAGTGTGGTTTAATAATCACTACTGAGAGTCCAAACACTGAAGAGTAATTCCATTGATGCGCAGCTCTACAGATCCCGAACCATGCAAACCAGTGGTGACAGCGGCGAGAAAAAACTTCACCAATTGGCGAAAGTGAAGAATTTAAAAAACCTCGAGAGAAACCAGGCTCAGTTGGGCACGACCATTTCTCCTATGGCCAAACGTCTTGTGCAGAGCTGCAGTATATACATATACACATACATACATTCCAGCGCTACTTGTAACAAAAAGGAGACATTTTTTAGCGGATAAATTATGAATTTGTTTCCATTTTGTTAGAAGTAGTGCTAGAATCTCCCTTTTCCCCCAGTTTTCATCTAGAATATGAGCTTACTTGATGATTACTGCTTTAACAAATGACGTTGATTCAAGTCAGATCAACTTTTAAGCGGTACAGTATGTTATGTGCCTCGCATTGTAACACATTTCACTCTCATCCTTTGAAAGCATGTTTTGTTCAGTCTAGTAATATTTGTAATTCAGATATCCTGCATTCGGATGGCACAATGGCTCACTGGTTAGTACAGTCGCCTCACAGCAAGAAGGTCGCTGGTTCGAGTCCCAGCTCTGGTTTCTGGTTTTCTGGTTACTGGGATAGTTGGTGGTTCATTCTGCTGTGGTGACTCCTGATAATTAAGGGACTACGCCGAAGGAAAATTTATAAATAAATGATATCCTGTATTCATCATTTTGTCAATTCAATTCATTCATTCATATTCATTTGCCACAGTGGAATGAACTGACAACTATTCCAATTTAGTTTATTCAATTCACCTATAGCATATGACTTTGGACTGTGGGGGAAACCGAAGCACCTGGAGGAAACTCACCGCGAACACAAGGAGAACATGCAAACTCCACACAGAAATGCCAACTGGCCCAGCCGGGACTAGAACCAGTAACCTTCTTGCTGTGAGGCGACAGTGCTAACCACTGAGCCACCGTGCTGCCCACAAGTAACTTCAATACTATTAAAAAATATAATCTTGCTGTTTTAGAAATATTCAGACACAGTACTGTTGTTTTCACATAGTGTTTTTGCATGCTAATGATGCAGATGTAACCTTTAAGCAATCAGATAGCTGTCAAATCAATGTAAATGCATGAAGTAGTCAAGCATAAACAGACCTTTTTTATGTACTCTGGTGCATAAATCTCATTATATCTTATCTTCTATAATTTTCCCTGACTGAATCGGCTGTCCCTCGCAGCTGAACGGCTTCTTTTATGGCACAGATAAGCAGGTTAACTAGGAGTCATACTTCAGGAGATCTGATTAACCTCATGAATGAATCGGAAAGAGATAAGAGCCAATATCGTCATTTGTTACAGCACAATCAATAACACGAAGGTTCTTCCTCAAAGTACATTAACCCTTTAGTAAAGTCATTTTAGTCTGTCATACTGTTGCTGTGCTTCCCCTCATTCTGTTAGCATTGAAGCTATTTTTGATGTGTGACTTTTAAGCATGACCTTAAAACATCAAGTCGAGCAGCACTAAGGTATATTAGCACAATATTATACTGGAGGATTCGATGCCTCTTTATATTCCCTTCCAAAATACGGCAGTGATACTGCTAGATACTTTAATATGTGCCATTATAATACACAAGCACCTGTATAGCATAGTATTTACATATTTCCATTATTTACAGTCGTATTATTGAAAAGGATTTTTAAAAATTGTTTAAGAAATTTTATAATATTAGTTAATCTAACTGAATAATAACATGATTTTTTAAATTGAGTAGCTATTGTAGTTTATTTAACTAGGTAAATTAAAAAAATAAAATTGGTAATATAACGTTACCGTAAAATAACAGACGTTAAATTACAGAAATTTACCAGAAATGTAAATTTAAGGAAATTTCTGTAATTTAACGTTCATTATTTTACGGTAAATTTCTGCAATTTAACTTTCATTATTTTATGGTAAATTTCTGTAATTTAACATTCATTATTTTACAGTAAATTTCTGTAATATAATGTTCATTATTTTTTACAGTAAATTTCTGTAATTTAACGTTCATTATTTTACGGTAAATTTCTGTAATTTAACGGTAATTATTATTTTACAGTAAATTTCTGCAATTTAACGTTCATTATTTTACAGTAAATTTCTGTTATTTAACATTCATTATTTTAAGGTACATTTCTGAAAATTAACGATCATTATTTTATGGTAAATTTCTGTAATTTAACGCCCCTTATTTTACATTTTTTTCCAGCAACCCAGCTGCCGTAAAAAAAATTTAAATTGCGGATTTTTTTTTGTTGAGTGTAGGTATTGGTAATATATCTTTTTTAGTATTAATTAATTGTATTGTTTCAGGCCAGGACGTTTAATCCATGGCTATTTTCTTGCACATTTTGTCAGTAAAGACCGTTTTAGTTAACCTCCACAAATTACTACATAATAGTTCAAGACAAGCTATGCAAAATTGCATTCGAAATTGATTTAATTGCACCATAATGACATCTAGATAATAATTATGTGATAAAGACATGCATAGCTTTGCGTAGCTTACCAAAATAACATGTTTTTACTCTAAACTCACTTCATAACTACAATCGAGTGTTTGAAATAAATTCTTACCTGAGATGGAGATTTATTAGGTAGGTCTTCTGTTTATAATACAACACTATAGGTATTTCATGAATTTCTTCTTTGTGGAGTATTTGCAGTTTTGAAGTAAGAGCGCCCCCTGGCCTTCGGAGGAGATTTACTACTGATCACACAACCGTTTTTGGCTGACAAGATGTGCATGTACAATGCTCAATTGCATTTTGCTATTTAATTTTGATTAATCACCGTGCCCTAGTTTAGTAATGCACATTTTTGGTAAAACCATTTAGAAATATTTTCATGGCAACTAGAAATATCTGAATTTTCACAGCTTTAAGTCTCATGCACACTGGGACGTTTATCATGCAATTATCATCAATGTTTGATGCCTCATGACTAAACAAAGGGCGTAATGTTAGTGTGCACACTTAAGGCTGATTTATAATTCTGCGTCGAGTGGTCAGCGTGACCCACGGCGCATACCTTAATACGTATGTGTGCTGTTTGTGTTGCTCTGCAGTAAAACCTCCAAAATGCTAGCTGGCAGCCGGTTTTTATGTTCTTCTGTGTTGAGTTTCTTCACATGTGTTTTGTTTTTTCTAGACACTACCTTAATGTACAGTTAGCTAAAACTTGTTCATTCAGAGGCGGCAACCGGCAGACGTGCAAAAACTTTGAACAAAAGGTATACGCAAAGAAAAGTTTCCATCTGGAGCTCCTTCACGAGACTCGACACTTGTAAACACTCTCTCCAACGTACTCGCTGCTCTCCCATGGCTCTCTGCCCTGCCCACACTTGTCAACGCTACCAATCCGAGCAATCACAGAGTTTGCGCTATGAGTCGTTGACACTTTTAGTTGCATTTTTTGAGAGGTACATGTCAGCGTCTGCATCAGCAGAGTGAGGAGTCTGCGACCGCGTGAAGGCTGCACCGGACTATACGTGTGCACTCAATGCAGAAGTATAAATCAGTCTTTACATAGGAAACACCAGGCATAAAAGTTTAATTTAATTAAATTTCCGTTAAGCCTCTGTGTTGGTTTGACGCTCCACTTTGAAAACTCCGTTTTGTTCACATACCTTAAGCTGCTGAAGTTACGAGATATATTCAGCTGTAGACCTGCAGACCCACACATGTTTCAGCACACACAATCCAGGACACATGATAGTTAATGATGGATCAGTCGTCTTTTATTTTTTTTTCTTGTTTAACAACGACTAACTCCTTAGGAGCATTATCGCCACCTACTGTATTTCACAAATATGGCGATCGAGACCGTCTGTGACTGAACAGTTTAGGGTTTCCCATTTCAGTAGTAGTTATTTCATTATTATATTGTAACGATCCATTTAGCATCTGTGCAGTTTTGGCACATATATTATGTATATAAAAAGAATTAGTTAAAACACTAATGACTATTATTATACTATTTAGCAAATAAATAGTATTCAATCGTTGGACTGAAATATTAATATAGTGTTAAACATTTATTAAATGTAGAAAGATTTGTGGTATATATAAAGATGTATTATAGCCAGGGCTTTACATTAACACCCGCCAAATGCGGGTAGATTTCAGCTTTGGCTGGTTAGACAGACACCTCCACTAGCCACTTTGGCTGGTTGGAAATCATTTTTAAATTGTAGTTTTCTTAAAAGCAGGGTTTGAAAATAAGCGTGGCCCAATATTCGTGCAAATGTGATCTTAGAATCGAGAAGCAGCACGACAAAATATAACAAAAATAACTGCGTTCGCACAAGCAGAAAGCAGTTAAATACCGAACAAGAGGATGATCACTCGCACACACAGATGGTGTGATGCGCGAGACTGTTAAAAAGCGTGTGCTCCAGTTTACTTGAGTAAAGTCAAGATTGGATATGCAGCCAGCCGGAAGTGCGATATGCACATTAATATAGTGGAATTTTTTTATGACACTCTATAACAATAATTAATATTTTACAGTACTGTCACGGTTGGGTTTAGGGTTGGGGGGTCGGCATTAAAAAAATACAATTTGTTGGGTAATTTAATAGATAACATAAATAATACTCAGTACAACTACTGTTTTTAGGTTACTGTGACGGTTGGGTTTAGGGTTGGGGTGGGGGTAGACAATAATAAAATACAATAAATGGGAAATTGAATAAATAATTCTCGCTAATATCCGGCCGCATCCATATCCGATCTAGCAACAACTGTTTACTTGCGTGAAGTAACCGTCACCGTGCGATCGTTTTCCTTTGAAATAGACTGGACAAAGAGCGATGATCGTGCACCCACAGTCCTGCTGCTTTTAAGAGCTCAAGATAAACAAAATACATATTGTTTTGTAAGCAGCAGCGGTCACTGCTTTTATTTTAATTATTCTTTGAACAGATTATTAACAGGCCTATATTAACCGTGTGCGCGTGATCATCCTTTTATTATCAAACACGGTCTGTTTCACCTGCTTTCTTTTGCTTACAGTTATTTTTGTTAATATGGTTCAATTGTATTTTTTTACAGTAACATTGGGAGATTACTCCTGTTTATGTGTAGTTAACTGGAGATCTGGGACTTTTAGCCAGGACAGGTTATTTTTTCAACAAGAAAATTGTGGCTAGTGAAAATGGCAAGTGGCTGGTAATGTTGGAAATCTACTAGCCACAGTGGCTGGTGATCAAAAAAGGTAATGTTAAGCCCTGATTATAGTCTATACATGTTAACTTGCTTTTATTTCCTTCATTGTAATGCATCCATTACATAAATGAAACCTGTCCAATTAGATTGTTTATATATCTCTGAAAAAATGTTTCAGCAAAGCCAGCAACCGAGTATCTGCTATTGACTCTGTCAGATAATCAATGACTGAGCATCTATAATGACTGATAGAAAACAGTCTATTATATTGAATGGTGATTGTAAAAATGTTCCCCAGTCAGCCGTCTCGATCGTCATATTTGTGAAATAGTATACACTATTGTTTATTGTACACTAATTATTAACAATATATATGAAAATATAATGATAACGAGGTACGAGAAGATGTTAAAAACATTAACATCCGTCTTAACCATATATGGTTCGCCCCTGCCTAGATCGTGTGTCCTGTGGGACTGCAGCTGGATATTAATGGAAGTTACAGTAAAACAGCCTGTACAGCACCACCTTGTGTACTGGGGTATTTCTGTTTTTTTAATTAAGCGGCATCTAATGTCAGGCAGTGCTTGTTTAAAAAACATATTTAAAAAGCAATGCCAATAATTAATTCATAAAGTGAGTGATAAATGTCCTGGTGTGCACAAGGCTTAAAATAATTGTGTTTATTGGAAAATGCGGCAAGATTTTTTTATGAATAGAAAGTTCAAAGCAATAGCATTTCTTTCTCATTTTTAGAGAGGGTGATTATTAGAAGTAATTCGATTGATTTTGTGTTTTGAAGCCTTTCTTGAGCTTTTAATATCAAATGTGTGCAAAAAGCAGGTGACTGTTGAATTACAGGTTACTATGAATGTACAAGTCACATGTTGTAACACTTCCTGCATGCCAAATCACACAATTTTAGCGACATCCACGATTAGATGAATTACACCATATGCTATTCATCACACTTCTGCATAACTGGTGCTGTGGTTTGTTTGCCAATGTGTTTTGTCAATGCTTTGATGCAGAACATGCATAGTATGACGTGCATAAAATCACATGTGGCGACATGGTTGCATTATGTATCCTAGAACAAACCTCTTGACCTGCATGTGTGCGCATGGGTGCGTGTGAGTATGCGCTTCCATATGGTCTCCTGACGTCTGAAGTCTGTAATCTCATTCTGTCAGAAGCAGTTTAACACACCCAGCCAGTGGTGCAGTTCTGCTCTGCGCATCACTCACACAACACACACAAACGCACTTCGCTGTATAGGACAGACTACAAATCCAGCACTGAAATCATGGAGGTTGTTGGTAAGATCAATTCATCTAATCAAATGTCTTTTTTTTATAATATTATTATTATTGTGCTATTTATACCAGTTTGTATAGTAGCTTAAATTAGGTTTTGAGGTCATGAGTAAGGAACTTTTATGAGTAGTCATATTAACATATATGGTGTACTTTTCTGCATGTATTATGTCTATACTATGGTGCAGGGATTGTATCAGTTAATAATACCATGGTACTTTATTCTGTAAAATATTTGCTGTAACTCAGCTCAGTCTCATCTAGTTTTTGCATGAGAATGAGAGATTACAGCATTTTTATGTGTTTTTTACACGTAGATTGGTAAGTCTTTTAGTAAAATACTGTATTGTATGTTGTTGTTGTTTTGTTTGTTTCTTGCTTTATATGCCAATGGTGACAAAATCAATGATTGTGTTCTTCAACCTGAAGTTTGCATGTCTGTAACTCAAAAAGCATCTTTAAGAGTTCACCCTTAGCTGATGATTGACTATAAAGCAAGTTTGGCATGCTGTCCCGGGAGAGAGCCCTGAGCTCAAAAGGTCCTTGAGCCCTGGGCTCCCTCCTGTTTGCAGGTCGAGAGGGGGGCTTTGAGCTCAGGTAGATCTCGAGAACTCCCCCTTTTTTTGATAAGAGCTGATGACAGAAAATGATTGTTATTAAGAGATATTAAATTTAGATTGATCAATTCACTTGTAGTGCATTTTTTTGGAATGTGGAAGGAAACCAGAGAACCCGGGGAGAACCCACGCGAGCATGAGAAGAACATGCTAACTTCGCACAGAAACGACAACTGGCCTGTTAAAGGACTAGAACTGGCGACGTTCTTGCTGTGAGGCAACAGTGTTAATCACTGGGCCACTGTGCCGCCCTATGAAGGGAAAGGTGGATAAGTAGGGGTGGAAGGGGGATTCTTCAAATCGAAGATGACTGAGGTGAGAAACGCTGGCTCTTTATAGTGGGTTAGGAATCGTCTGATTGGTGGATTATACGTAGTTAATGCAGAACCAGCCGTGTTCAACCATAATCACGTGATCCTCTCGAAATTAGTTTATAAATAAACTTTGCAAAGATATCTAAATTAGGCATGGGACGATAATCGTTTTCAAGGTATACCGCGGTTTGGAAAAGTCAAGGTTTTCATACCGCCAAAAGTTTCTCTAATACCGTTCCTAAGGTATGTGTAAGATTTTTTTATTTACTTTTTTTTTTACAACAGCATTTTTTTTTTATCTCCAGCAGAAAAGATATCCAAAGATGCCATTTTAAATTGTAAATAAATCAGTATTTTTGAAACTAATAAAGACAGCAGACGTCAATGGTTCATTTTCATTATTTGGCCTGGCATGTTTACTGCTCCAAAATATTATAAATGTTTCTCAAAAAAAATATATTGTGTTCAAAGGGGAAAAAAAATTTAGTTTTTTACACAGACCTTTAAAAAGAATATAATTTAGAGCAGTAATCACAATACAGTGATACCATGATATTTTTATCCAAGGTTGTCATACCATCAGAATCTTATACCAGCCCATGCCTATTGTTAGATTTTGGTTCTTAAACCTTCCCTTATTTATTTGAAATAACATAAAGTGCTATATGATTCATTTCCGGAGACATTAGGACTTTATTGTTTGTTATTGTAAGTTGAATTCTGGCCCATCTTCAGTTGTTTGTTTAAAGAAGGATATCTGTGCAGTATTGTAACTGAAAATGTATTGTATGCAAATCAGATGCATATGACCCCTTTATGTATTTCTATATTTTCCCAAAGTTTGCATATCTCAGACTCAAGAAGCATTAGATAAGATAACTTAATAAGTAAAAAAATTTTCTAATCATCATTTAACGACATGATTCAGTTGCTACTGGAATCTCATCTTGGTAACATCGCATAGTGAATTTTGGTAGCTTCAGAAGCTATTAAATGGATCCCTTCTTTCAAATGTCCTTAATCTTATCAACAAAATATTGACAGTTAATGTTAATGTGCCTTAACGTGACCTTTTTTGTGGCACTCAGAGAGGTTGTTTTAAGTAATTGGTTTGGTAGAAGAAAATGAGCTGTATTTCTAGTTTGAACTTTACTTACACTTTAGACACTCCCATTTAAATACAGTAAGTGTTAGTTGTACACAAAGTGACTCACATTTGTTTTTTGATAACTTAAAATAAAAATTTACTGCTTGAACCACATTGAAATTCCTATATCAATGGAAATGAACCTATGGAGCCTATTAAATATTTTGCTAAAAGATCTCATCACAACTTCTTGTGTTACAGGTACAGACATTGGGGGGACAAAATCAAGTGCTCTTCCCCCATTTTTAAACTGCCACCATAGGCATACTGTATATAGCAATACATGTTTTAAAAGTCAACACATTTTACTATTAGATCTACCAGTCTTTCTGTAGGCAACTTTTTTTTTTTTTTTTTTGCGGCAGTTTGAACGCATTCGACCAAATGCACATCTACAATACAATAGTAATTGACCCCTCTCTACTACGTAAATGTGTCCAAACATGTTTTGCATTATTATTTATGTTTGTCAGTCTCAAGGCTTGTACACAGCAAGACACTTTTCGTTTGCGTTTATCGTCAGCGTTTTCCAAGACGTTTTTTTTCGGATTCAAACCCAAGCAATTTTCACAGGCGTCGAGCAGAACAGTATGCAAAATCACTCCTTGACGTTAGATGGCGCTACACAACTTAAAGCTCCTGACACCCGCTTGTAACACAGAGAAAGAAGACAAAGTTGACATGGTTGTTGTTATGGATGGTTCAAGTAGCAGCTTCAGCTCTAGCGATAAAGAAATGACTATTGTTCACCAGTGCAATAAGCACCTCCACGTTCATCACGCCTCTGGGCATCTTCTTCAATGTGCGCTCGCATTGACAGTGTTGCACTTGAGCGCCTCCAAGTGCTGTTTACTGTCACTTCAGCAGCTCTGTGCACGTGAACAAAAGTGCCAATCTGATTGGTGGAGAAGGTTTTGACGCGGCGCGTCCAAAAAAAAAAAAACGAGCATGTGGCATTTTTTTAAAAATGACTTTTGCGCCTGGCGTTTTGGTGTGCACGATCACATTGACACCCTTTATTTAGTCACGAGACATTAAACGTCAACGGAAAATGTGAGCAAAAAATGTCTCGTGTGCACGGGCCTTCAAATGAATATATTACAAGTTAAAAAAACAAACCAAAAAACTCTAAACCTACCCCTCACTGCGAATTAAGTAAGTTGCACATTCATACAAAATAGCAACTAAATCAAACAGTTATGATTTGCTGCAATGGTAAGCTCAAACGTGTTTCTCTTTGGAAATGCATACCAATGTACTGTATATGTTTAGCTTGTACGATTGTCATTACTGCAATAGGCCCAAGTTTACAAATTGATACTTCATAGGTCTAAGCGGACAGTTAGATTGCATACATTACCATTAGAGTGTAACGTTAATCATAAAGGTTAACTTCTGGATTCATGCTAGAGATTAGCTGTAGTCATATTACGCCATAAAAAGCTATTATGCCATAACTTTCACCCACCATTCCATGAGTTTGCATTTTTTCTGTGAACATAAGCTAACGTTATCTATTATGGGTGTCTCAATCAGCTCTCTTGTTTAGTAGTCAGGGCTCTGATTACAGAGTCAGCCAGTTTAAGGGCTGTTTTAATAGCAGAATTCTTCCAATGCAAAAACACTTGCTGCCTAAAAAGTTCCCTTAACAGAATTATGAATCACGTGAATCAAATCACCAAACATAACAAAAAATGTGACTTTTTTTTTTTTTAAGAAACACTCACGCTTTATTAGGTACACCTCTCCAACTGCTTGTTAACACAAATTTCTAATCAGCCAATCACATGGCAGCAACTCAATGCATTTAAGCATGTAGACATTGCAGGCATTGCAGTTCATACCGAGCATCAGAATGGGGAAGAAAGGTGATTTAAGTTACTTTGAATGTGTCATGGTTGTTGGTGCCAGACAGGCTGGTCTGAGTATTTTAGAAACTGCTGATCTACTGGGTTTTTCACGCACAACCATCTCTAGGGTTTACAGAGAATTTTCAGAAAAAAGAAAAATAACCAGTGAGCTGCAGTTCTGTTAGCGCAAATGCCTTGTTGATGACAGAGGTCAGAGGAGAATGGCCAGACTGGTTCGAGCTGATAAAAAGGCAACAGTTACTCAAATAACTACTCGTTACAACCGAGGTATGCAGAAGAGCATCTCTGAATGCACAACACGTCCAACCTTGAGGCAGATGGGCTACAGCAGCAGAAGACCACACCGGATGCCACTCCTGTCAGCTAAGAACAGGAAACTGAGTCTACAATTCACACAGGCTCACCAAAATTCGACAATAGAAAAAGAAAAATGTTGCCTGGTCTGATGAGTCTCAATTTCTGCTGCCACATTCGGATGGTAGGGTCAGAATTTGGCGTCAACAACATGAAAGCATGGATCCATCCTGCCTTGTATCAACGGTCCAGATGGGTAAAGGTGTAATGGTGTGTGGGATATTTTCTTGTCACACTTTATTCGTTAGTACTAATTGAGCATTGTGTCAACGCCACAGCTTACCTGGGTATTGATGATGACCATGTCTATCCCTTTATGACAACAGTGTATCCATCTTCTGATGGCTACTTCCAGCAGGTTAATGCGCCATGTCATAATGCGCAAATCATCTCAGTCTGGTTTCTTGAACATGACAATGAGTTCACTGTAATCAAATGGCCCCCAAAGTAACCAGATCTCAGTTCAATAAAGCACCTTTGGGATGTGGTGGAACGGGCATCATGGCAGCTGGCAAATCTGCAGGAACTATGTGATGCTATCATGTCAATACGGACCAAAATCTCAGAGGAATATTTCCAGTACCTTGTTGAATCTGTGCCACCAAGGATTAAGGCAGTTCTGAAGGCAAAACAGGGTCCAACCAAGTACTAGTAAGGTGTACCTAATAAAGTGGCCGGTTAGTGTATATAGCCTATATATTTAACCATAAACAAACACAGACAAATAAAAGTTACAAATTGCTGCAAGACTGCATTGGTCATTTAGTGTAAAAAAGTTTAAACACCAAAATCATATTAAAAAATGCCACCTCTAAATAGTAATTCATTAATATATCAAGTTCAAGTTTATTATCGGTGGAGCATAGAATCTATAAACATCACACAAGACAATCAAAACAAGTAACAACACACAATGTACTAAAAGCTCACAAATTTAAACGTCTTAACGCGATGGGAATAAAAGAACCTCTATATCTATTGCTTTTAATTTTAGGCATGCTACACTGTCCAGCATTTTAAACCCATTAAACACAATGAGCACATTCTCCAAGAATAGTTATTGCTTTCTGTAAAACAAACCACTCAAAACAGTTCTGTAGACTAGTCTGCTTAATGCAAACCATCTTACTGCCTTGGTTGACAATACCATTCATTAAGTTTCTGTTTTACCTTTACATTCCCAACCAAACTGCATATAGAAAAACAAAGTACAGACTCAACATATGATTTATAATGCATGATCATAGGAGTCCTAATATTAAAACAAGACCAACTCTGAAGACAGTGTAGACAGTTCAGAGGCTACTGGGTTACCAGCTAACCGAGCATTAATCAAGCATGATTAAGTTGATTAAGGCCAAGATGGATTACCAGAATCCTAGAGATCAACAAAAAGCTTCAGTGCAGCCAAGCAGGATATTCCTCTGAACTGAAGACTTCACCTGTGAACTAGTATGTTACTGAGATCAGTGTAGCTATTACATGCCTGAACCCTTCTCAGCTCTGTGTGCCTTTAACAACTACTGCTGCTTTCAGTATAAATGGATTAACTGTGTGGTCGCTTGTCCTATTTGAAGAAGACACAGGACAGAAGGAAGTACGGTGAAAATAGACGCCAGAGCCTGATTTAGTTCAGCACAACTGTTCAGTGTAAACGTGTGTTCACACTGACAGCTATTTTGTGTTTTTTTGTGTGTGTGTGTGTCTATAAGGTGCCATATCCTGCATTGGTGTAATAAATAAAATTATAGGTGGGCATAGATTAATTTTTTTTATCTAGATTAATCCAACTGTAATCTTGGAGTTAATTTAGATTAAAATGGCTTATTTGAATTCTGCCGAAGGCATTCAGAATATGTGTGCTACCCAATGACTAAAAGTAAGTCTTTGAGAATGGGTTTCTCAAGCCAGGTGGCACATTAGACCAGAGGCTAATCTCCTGTTTCCAAACTGCATCACAAACTGCTTGAGAAGCTGTTCTACTATGAAAATTGTTGATGAAAAATGAATTATTCAATAAGATGTGCTTGTGTTTACTAACTGTTTATTCAGTTAAACATGAATTTTGAAATGTAAGCCTACATAAGCTCGAAACAGCGAATTTTATTATATATATATTTTTTTTTTGATTACCTTAATCTGACTAAAGTCATAACTGAACTAAACAGAAATGGAATTAAGACGCGAAGTATGCATATATTAGTGGCATTATTGAAGTAAACACCGCAATCAAACTATTACCGTCATGTAGGACATTTTGCCATATTTTCCGATCCACACACACAGCTGTCAGTAAAGGACCGCACACACATAAACATCACGAAATGCGGAAGTTTTTTTTTCTTTCCATTTGGCAATTAATTAAATTTCTATAACACTCTCACCAGTCCTTACTCCTTATTTGCATCTAATGGCTTGTTTTCACTGACTTGTACGGTACGGGTCACCTTTATCAGGCTTGCGTTTCCACTGCAAAAAGGGTACCAATGGTACTCTTTTGGTGGGTGTGGTGTACGACAGAAAGTTGCAGTTGACGTCATTTTCGCTCGAGAAAATGTTTAAAGTAAAGCTGTACGAGTCGCTCACATATCATATAGGAAGCACTTCTCACAAAACAGATGCTTTACACACATAAATACTTCTGTATAAATGTTTATTACTAACTTTACTATAAACATGAGTTGATTATAACTGCACATTAATGACAGTGCAAAATAGCTTACTGTAAGGTCTGCAATTATATAAAATAAATAAATAAATGCAACATATATAAACACATACAGACCCTTACAGTCTCCGACTGGGTTATGGACTTTCTGACTAACAGACCTCAGAATGTTAGATCAGACCACATTTGCTCCACCACCGTCACACTCAACACTGGTGTACCACAGGGCTGTGTGCTGAGCCCCTTCCTCTACTCCCTTTTCACCATCGACTGTAGGCCTGTGAACAGATCCAATGTCATCATCAAATTTGCAGATGACACCACAGTGATTGGTCTAATCAGCAACAATGATGAGACTGCCTACAGGGAGGAGATACAGCATCTGGCCACGTGGTGCACCGACAATAATCTGCTCCTTAACACCGACAAGACCAAGGAGCTCATTGTGGACTTCAGGAAGGGACGAACAGGCTCACATGATCCCATCCACATCAATGGGATGGCCGTCTAGCCTGTATCATCCTTCAAGTTCCTGGGGACCCACATCTCCAAGGACCTTTCCTGGACCACCAACACCTCCAGCCTGGTCAAGAAGGCTCACCAGCGCCTATTTTTCTTAAGGCAACTTAAGAAGAACCAGCTGTCATTAGCCGTCTTGGTGAACTTCTACCGCTGCACAATAGAAAGCATCCTGATGAACTGTGTCACAGTCTGGTATGGAAGCTGCTCTGTTGCGGAGCGTAAGGCACTGCAGCGGGTGGTGAAAACTGCCCAACGCATCACAGGGACCACACTGCCAGCCATAGAGGACATCCAGAGGAAACACTGTCTGTGCCGAGCACGCAGTATTCTTAAAGATTCCTCTCACCCTGCTCACAGACTGTTTTCTCTCCTGCCTTCTGGCAGGCGCTTCAGGCTCCCCCGGACAAAAACCAGCAGACTAAAGAACAGCTTCTTCCCCAGAGCTGTCTCCCTTTTGAACTCTGCTTCCCACTAACTTTTTGCCCCCCTAATACACACCCCACTCTCCTCTCCTCATAACCCAGACTCCTCATAATCACTGCACTACTTAACATTTGCACACTTAAAAATTGCACATATTCATTGCACTGATTCATTTATTTGAACTGTACATACCTACTGCACATGTACATTTGTAATTATGTACACACCCACTGTACATATACATTTGTAATTATGTTTATCTATCTGCACACTTCTGATTATTAATAGCAACCTGTACATTTATCCATCTATTGTAAATCTGTTCATAGCTAATACAACCTGTATATAATGTTTATAGTACATCCATTTGTAAATATCACCATAGTTTTTCTATAACTGCACTTTATAACTTATAACTGTATCCTGCACTTGCTGCTATTGCACTCCTGGTTAGACCTAAACTGCATTTCGTTTCCTTGTACTTGTACATGTGTGATGACAATAAAGTTGAATCTAATCTAATCTAATCTAATATGTTACCACTTACAGAAAAACTGCACACAGCATACATTTAGTCCTTATTTAGGTTCAAAACAGCAGAAAATAGAGCCCAGTCAGTGCAGACCTCTCATGATAAAATGTGTGTTTAATCTTCAGCAGCACGTGTAGCCTCTTGTTAGAAAGTAATTCCATCATTCAGAGTTCATAAGACTCCAAAAGGTGATAATAATAGTTAAACATGGCAGTTTGTTCACGTTTGCTGAAAAAATAATGTGCTCCTTTTTTTCCGGCTTCTCCTTTTATTTTTTCGCTCGTCACTCTCGCGTTTGTCAGTTTCTGACAGGATCAGGTTTCAAAAGCACGTCAATAATCAAGAGCACATTATTATCATCAGCTCAAGAAGTTTGTTATTTCAGATATAGACGCGCGGCGAGCGCAAGCAAAAACGCAAAACCGCTCGCGCTTCAGACTGGCTCGTAAAAAACTACAGGGCACAGGGTAAAATCTGCTCTTTTTTTGGCTTTGTGGCTGTTCATCAAGACGACGACAATGTTCATTTGAGCCCAGATTGAACAGGGCTCGTTATTATATGGATATATAGTCTCTCGGCTATGTATGAAAACATGGTAGCTTCTTTGTTTTCATTCTGGCTTGTTGCGTTAGCTCGTGACGTATCTCTGTAAACCAATAGCGTTCAGCTGCGCGTCTAGCTTTGCCTTTGGGACCCTTTTGGTACTCTCTCGTGTTTGGTACCCTTTCGAAAGGGTGCCGAAAAAGTGGTACGGTTCAGTTCGGTACGCCTTTTGACAGTGGAAATGGCCATAAAAGCGTACTGACCCATACCATACCAGTCAGTGGAAACGAGCCATAATACTCCAGTTTGTCAAGGGGCATGAATGAAATGTTCATGAGTGAAAGTTAAACTGCCAAACTGCAGTTAAAGTCACCCACAATTGCAGGAAACTCTTACATGGAAGCACTTCACGT
The DNA here is from genome assembly GCA_903798205.1 of Danio tinwini. Classification (NCBI taxonomy): domain Eukaryota; kingdom Metazoa; phylum Chordata; class Actinopteri; order Cypriniformes; family Danionidae; genus Danio; species Danio tinwini. The sequence goes on from CAIGQZ010033037.1 coordinate 10,879,092, forward strand.
AAACACCTTTATTATATTATTGTCTATTAAGGCAAATTACTAGATTACAGATGTCCATGTAAGCTTAGTTGGTATGTCTTCGAAGTAAGTGAAAGATCCAGAAGGGCATCCTGCTGATTTGATTTAGAAGGGCACTTTTTTTGTCAGACTGCTCACCAGCCAGGTATACATCCGCGCTAAAATATCAAGGTGAAAGTCATCATAGCTTGCGTAGAATAGACCCGGCACCCAACCCAACTTTGAGAATAGATTAACGGCAATATATATTTTTTAAGCCCGATAAAAGTCTTGCGTTAACGTCTATAACAGCACACCACTAGTTAAATTGTTCTCTGTTGTCTACATAGTAGGATTATGGCTTTGGTAAGTTCAAAAAAATTCCAGAAACATTTTTATAAGCTCATTTATTACTGAATAAATTACCCATAGAATCAGAAGGTCCATGATTGATTATAGGTTGGTGTCGTGAACATTAATGAGGTCCACTCTTGACATGCCGCTCTTACAGACACACACACACACACACACAGAGCATGATGTACACTAAACACGGACAAGTATAAACCCAATCAGTAACGTTAACCTATTTTGCTCACCAAATCTGTTGTGGATAAAGGCTAATTTATTGTTAAACTTCACGAAAGAGAGTGATAGAGATGTATTTTGAAGCTAGTCAAAGAAAACAGCTAGAAAGCAATATCAGCCTCTGCATGAACAGATGACAGTTGAGCTGAGTGATTTGACATGATTCAGCATCTACATGTGGTTGATGAAATATACGCGTCAAATTTCACAATAAACACGAAAAATTTCAGCCTGAGGCGTGCAAATAAGGCGTGCAATTATTAATGTTGCGGATAAGTCAGTACGTTGGGTTGGGCGGCGGGGAGCGTTTGCCGCCTTCACTATTATGCCAGACCCCTATTATGCAAGTGTTCTGTTGATGTTGTGAATGAAAGTCAGTATGTTGGGTTGGGCGGCGCTTTTGCCGCCCTCATTATTATGCCGCTCTAGGCGGCCGCCTCTATGGATGTGCCGGCCCTGGAAGCACTTCTTACAAAGCAGATGCTTTAGACATAAATACTTGTGTATAAATGTTCATTACTAACCTTTCTATAAACATGATTTGATTATAACTGCGGATCAATGATGCGAAATAGCCTACTGTAACGTCTGCAATTATATTAATTAAATAAATAAATAAAAGCAACATGTATAAACACATACAGACCCTTACAGTCCTCGATCTGTTACCAATTACAGAAAAACTACACACAGCATACATTTACACCATGTATGACTCTAATGTGTTTAAAAATGTAGGAATTTAGTAAGTATGATGATATTTTTTACCCTGTTTACCTGGAAAATGATTGATGGTTAATTCTTATCTCTCTCTTTCTCTCTCTCTTTTTCTCTCTGTTAGCATGTTCCATGGGCAGTGGCAGCAGCAGCAGTCTCTACAGTGCCCTGGCCAAGAGCATCAGCAGATCTCCTCTACCTTACGCCTGTGGCTCTACTTACAGTCCCGGTGACAATCTGAATCTGGATCAGAACACGGCCGACCCACTGGAGCTGCTGCAGGAATGTAGAGAGGCTCTGAGAGAGCGGCCAGCTCATCTGAAGAGAGCTTTCATTCAGACGGGGCATGGAGACGCCAGGAGGACGATCAGAGTCATGCAGTGGAATGTACTCGCACAAGGTATGTTCATGTTCATGTCCGCTCTTATTAAAATGTTTTAAGAATTATTGATATATTTCAAAATACTATTCATTGCTGGAGTGGAAAAGCTGAATTTTTAGCTGTCATTATTTCAGTCTTCAGTATGATGTGATCCATGTTTTAATATTCTGATTTGGTGGTCAAGACACATTTATTATTATTGTCAATGATAAAAAAAAGCATAATTATAACGTACAATTATAGCCC
>CAIGQZ010033037.1:10881031-10910866 GCA_903798205.1 Danio tinwini
GTGTGTGTGTGTGTGTGTGTGTGTCTGTCTGTCTGTCTGTCTGTCTGTCTGTCTGTCTGTCTGTCTGTATTCATCTATATAAAAATAAAAGTAAATTTTTGGTTTAATTTTAGTTGGGAAGTCATAATTTGGAATTATTAGCAAATATCCTTATAAAATATGCATTTTTTTTGTATTTGTAGCTATAATATTTTGAAATACATCATTAACTGATTCACGCTTGGTTGGGAATTACAAGAATTAGAAATTATACCAATGAAAAAAAATCATCATTGGACATTTCTATATTAAAAGTTGTCATTCATTCAATCATTTTCTTTTTCGGCTTAGTCCCTTTATAAATCAGGGGTTGCCACAGCGGAATGAACCGCTAACTTGTCTAGCATATGTTTTTAGGCAGCTGATGCCCTTCCAGCTGCAACCCATCACTGGGAAACACCCATACACACCCATTCACACACATACACTACAGACAATTTAGCTTATCCAATTCACCTATAGTGCATGTCTTTGGACTTGTGGGGGAAACCGGAGCTCCCGGAGGAAACCCACGCAAACAGAGAGAACATGCAAACTCCACACAGAAATGCCAACTGACCCAGCCGAGGCTCAAACCAGCGACCTTCTTGCTGTGAGGTGATTGTATTAAAAGTTGACTACTATAATAAAATAGTTGCCAAATATTGAAGGGATAGTTCAGTGTTTCCCCATCCTGTTTCCGAAGACACACCACCAGTACACATTTTCAACCTCTGTCTAATCAGTCATACCTGAATCAACTCATCAGTACATAAGAGACTCCAAAACCTGAAGTTAATAGGTCAGATAAGGGACTTATCCAAAATATGTACTGTTGGTGTGCCTCCGGGAACAGGGTTGTGTTATTTACTCAGCCTTCACTTGTAACAAAACAGTTTGATTCTTTCGTCTGTTAAACACAAAAGAAGAAATTTCAAAGAAAGCTGGAAGCATCAACTTTCATAGTATTTGTATTTCCTATAATGCTGTGTTCACACCAGATGCAGCATACATGAATAAATCACGATATATTGCCATAAATCAGGCTATTTTGCCATAAATAATGCTATTTTGCTATAAATCGCGCTAACATTTTGAGTTTACTCGCTTCATTGTGCGTTGAATTCGCACGTGAAATTCATTTCATAATAAAAGTGGATTCACGTCATGGGCGGGGCTTCTGTCTGCCTAGTGAATCTAGCTACTTTGCTAAATGGCTAACATGGATTTTATTGAGATTGTAGTTGTGCTTTATGTGCTTTAAGGCTGATAAACAGCGTATATTTGTTCGGCGCCATGACTGAGTACGCTAGATCCTTTCAGAGGTGCACCCAGCTCTGAGTTCATCAACTCCTCCATAAACTATACATGGATAATGGAGGCTTTCAGCGGAGCCTCAGACTGAGTCGAGCCCAGTTTGAAGAGCTGTTGTCTGGTGTGGCAAGAGGATTTCCCTCGGGACACCAACAACAGGCACTACGTCATAATCACGCCTATACTAAAGCAAGCTCCTGATTGGTTAAAACTATGGTTGGGCGATGTCGACCAATTTGGCAGGGTACGATGTCTAATGTGAAACATCGCAATGGACGATGGCATCGTCGTCGTAGGTGGTGGTGAATTAATTATTTATGAATAATTAATTAATTCATAACCAATTAATTATTTATAGCCTACCGTTTCAACTACCTGACCCGCATGGTTTTTGTTTTACCCAAAACCAAATCATAAATAAATAAAAATAAGTTACACACAAATTACCACCTGTCAATCACTTTTTTTTTCACAAAAGCGAAAGATTAAAGCCGTGTACTGATGCTGTGACACGTTACCTGATAGATTCAAAAGACAGAAGAGTGGTTAGATAGAGACAAGATTAATTAAATATCACGTTTAACAACTGTAGTGAGACGCGATCCAGCGGTACATCCTTGATAAACTGTGCGACGTGCACTGCTCTCTGGGGTTTTGTGTTCAAAGCACCTGCTGACTGACTGCTGGAGCTCAGCTGAGCTCATACGCTGCAGCATGCTAGAGTGTGTGTGTTTGTGTGTTGTCACGTAATCTTAACGGAGATCTGTTCAGAAAATGTAGGTGAAACGTCAGTGAGGATCGTTATGGTTCTAAAATGCCATTTTAAAACTAAAATGTATTAGTGTAAATGGGGCCGTGTATATTTTTCGTGAGCTGGTTGCTGCTGCGACGGGGACGGGGCAGAAGATTGTGATGCTGGCTCAGCATTGTGATGTCTATCGGCCATCGTCGATAGATGATGGCATTGTCTATCGACGCAACCCTAGTTAACACAGCGCAAGTCTCCGCTAAAATTCACATTTTCCAAGGTAATCGCAGGTCAAGTGCGTCAAACGGTCAAAACGATTAATCGCGGCGCTTAATTTACGCGAATCGCGTCAGTTGTGCCTCATCATTCGCGTGAATCATGCCGCAGGATGTCTATTCACGTCTTTGCATTGACAACATGAAAATCACTCGCGAATGTGATTAGCAGTTTCCATCTTTCTTTAGAATTTCGTCTTTTTGGTTCAGAATAAAAAAGAAACTCATAAAGGTTTGTAAGCATTTGAGTAAATAATGCCAGAGATTTCCATTTCCAGGTTTCCTATGCCTGTTAAATAATTTCCTGGTCTCCACCCAACCTAAAAATCTTGCATAAAGCCTTTGTGACATGCTTATAACAAACATAAATGCTTTAACAGTTTTTAATAGCAGTTACAACAACAACAAATGCTTTACTAAGTTCTAAAAGTTTACGATTTCTTCATTTGGGATGATTTATGGCCATTATATTTTAAATTATCTTCTCTCTGTCTTATTGCAGCACTAGGTGAGGGCATGGACAATTTCGTGCAGTGCCCCTTGGACGCTCTGAACTGGCCTGAGCGGAAGTACATGATCCTGGAAGAGATTCTGACCTACAAACCAGACATCCTCTGCCTTCAGGAAGTCGATCACTACTTTGACATGTTCCAGCCCATTCTGGCGAGCCTGGGCTACCAGAGCAGCTTTTGCCCCAAACCCTGGTCTCCATGTCTGGATGTAGAAAACAACAACGGCCCGGACGGCTGCGCTCTGTTCTTCAATCACAAACGCTTCCAGTCAGTAAACACAACTCACCTGCGACTGTCCGCCATGATGCTGAAAACCAATCAGGTGGCAATCGTCGCTGCTTTGCGTTGTCGATCAACAGGTCGGGTCTTCTGTGTTGGAGTCACGCATCTGAAAGCGAGGATCGGTTGGGAAGTCTTACGAAGCGCGCAGGGTTCAGATCTGCTGCGAAACCTGCGAAACATTGTACAGAAAATCGAAACAGAAGAAAATGCTGAGTCAGCCGTTCCTCTGATAGTATGCGGCGATTTTAATGCCGAGCCCTCAGAAGACGTCTATAGGAATTTCGCAACATCTAATCTGGGATTGGACAGTGCGTATAAGCTTTTGAGTACAGATGGGAAAACTGAGCCACCGTACACAACGTGGAAGATCCGACCCAGTGGCGAGAGTTGCCACACACTGGATTACGTTTGGTATTCGCACAAAGCGTTAGACGTTAATGCCGTTCTAGACTTTCCTACAGCCGAACAAATTGGACCTAACAGACTGCCATCATATAACTACCCTTCAGATCACCTTTCGCTAGTCTGTGACTTCAGCTTTAAGGATCCAATTAATTAGTTGTATTTAGATATGCCAGTTATCTTTCAAGGCAATGCAGTTGCATGGCAATTCGTTATTTTAAAATACTAATAATTTAATAGCAAAATTCATACAATCTCATTCGTACGTTTTAGTATGATTTGGATATGCCCTCAGTGATGGTTATGGTTAAGGGGTGGGCTTTCTTTTGAAAAATCATACATTTTAGTATGACATTGTGCAATTTTGTATTAATTCACCACATTTTTTACATGAAAAAAATATGTTTTGCCAAGAAATCACGCTCTGGAAGACATTTCTGCCTTCATTTGGCACATTTCTGACACAATCTCATGGCAAAAAATCTATCTGTTTTGGTGGATTAGTTACTTATTTTGACACCCTGGCGAGTGTTTAGGGGTGAAGTTTGGGGCCTTCATGCTTGTAAAAAGATCTTGTTTGTTAATATACGTGAATGCATTAGCGAATGTGAACTAACAATGTGCAAGTTAAACTTTTGATAATCCTGCTAAATGTTCTTTAATAAAATGCTCATGTTAGTTCGCAGTACATTCATATTAACAAATACAACTTTTGATTTTAAAAATGTATTACTAAAAATGTGTGTTAATATATTAATAAACGATGCAGTTCATTAGTTTCTGTTACCAACCAATGCAAACAAATGGAGCAGGTGTTACTGAAAATTCTTTCATCATTTACTCATCTTCATTTAATTTTATTTATAAGACAATATACAGCATAATGAAATCTCCATAAAACATGATAGTGTCATAAAAGTAGTCTGGACAGAAAGATTTACCAAAAATTATTGAATTAGTCGGTTTCTTGCACAGCTAAAGCTATATTATGGCTTCAGAATTATTAAAATATAGTAGTTTAAATGTGTAAAATGTCATCTGTTTTTGTTGTATGGACAAAAGCAGCTTGGATATTAAAAGTGAATGTCTTGCGTCAATTAATAAATATACAACTCTAAATGGAAAAGATAATTAAATGATGATGACAGAACTTTTATTGTGTAATATATGTTCCGTAAGCTCTCTCACGCAAATATGTTACGAATGTATTTCTAATGTCTATCAACCAAATATTTGTTATCTTTTTTTTTTCTTTTTGTAATATGACCACAGCTTTCAGACGATTAAAATAGTTTCAGGTGTCAAATTCCGCCTAAACGAGCGCACACATGCATAAATGAGAGAAGTCTTGTTTCACAATCATTTCCTTTGTGCAGCTGGTTTCACCAGTCTCTGTCTCATCAAAAGCAGACATTTAAACTATTATTATCCGTCATCTGAGCTCCTCAATTTACAATCAGATTCAGACTGTATTATAGTTCAACAAACAAAGTCAACGGAAAACGCTATATTTGCAACTTTAAACATCACTGCTCGTGTTATTTATTTCAAGTAGAGATTTATAATGTTTAACCAAGATGTCTCGACAGGTTTCAAGAGGTTGTTAAAGCAGAGTTCCTGTGTGGAAAGTTTCTCATCAGATCACACAACAAACGAATAGCTGTCTAGTATTCACCTCTCCCCCAAGTGGATGAATGTGTAACTGCACGCACAGAACCTAAAAACAAATATCAGTTCGGGCTTCAGACTCTTGACGTACAAAAACAATGAATTCATGTTTGTACATTTCTTTTGGAATTTCCCGATGTGCTCTTAATTTATGTTAGTAAATAAAATGTACTCAAATTTACCTGATTTTCGGTGAATTTCTTGCACGATCATTTCTCTTCAGAAGACGTAATGCCACTAAGCCAACGGTATTCGTTTTAATTTGGTTGTACATGTGTTTATTGTTGTTTTACTCTCTAAAAGCGCTGATAGCTGTTAAGTTGCAATTTTCTGAATCGGCCCCTAGGTTTACAAAAATAAATAAATGTTTTACTAAAGAAGGTCACCTATCTTATAGACTATTTTGTAAAATATTTTAGATGTAAACAGGCCCGGATTAAGAATTCAAAGGCCTGTTTTTTCCTGTCTCTCTCTCTCCATGAGGTCGGAGATTGGTGAAGCAGGGCGACTAACATTGTAAATACAGATTAATTATATTAAGATGTCGCTAACATTTAACACCAGGTGGAAAATAACTGTTTATAGAATATTTATTATTATTATTATCCTTATTAAATACCTTGTGACTCATTTTATATACTTTATTTTTTTAAACAAAAACTTTCCTTTCTATTGAAAATAAATGTATTTCCAATCTGATATGTAAGGGGGGAAAAAAAGAAAAACATGTTCATAAATCGCTGGTTTCGAGCCGGGTTCATGATCGATCGCCTCAAAACAAGTTGCCATGTGCTTTACTGTCACTGCGCTCTTTATTTATGTTGTCTCTGTCGATCAAATGGCGCTGGTGGGAAACACTCAACTAGCTTATTCCAACGAGTTGAGCTATTTGCACTTAGCCTAAATAGACACTCCAAAATCAGCATTTCCCCCCCTCCCAGGGGCCCAAGTGCGCCTGTGCTCATAATGCCCATTGGTTAATCCGGCCCTGGATGTAAAAAAAACATCCATCCTATTCAGGCTGGGAGATAACCAGTTAAAACCAGCTTGACCAGCCTAGCCAGGCTATGAGCCCAGCCAAAACCAACTATGTAAAGCTTAAACCAGGCTGGTCAAGCTGGCTGGAAATGGCCAAAACCAGGCTGGTCGACCGGCTAAAACCAGCCAACCAGTTTAGATGGTTTAAGCTGTTTTTTTTTTTTTCAGCAGGGTTAATGTTCCCAAATTTCCTGTTGTACATTATTTCTATGGCTTCTGAGAATCCAAAAAGAGCCACATATTGATAAGCACTGTTGTGATAGTGGTTTGTTATGATTGAATTGCCTCTTGTTAGTTATGAAATAGTTTGATAAGCAGGAAATGTTCATGGGCCAATGACATGACCACATTGAACTAATCTTAAAGAGAAAACTAACTCAAATATTTTAACTAACACCTTAAGTGTTATAGAGGTCTGAGAACACTTGAGGTTGAGTAAATCGTGAGTAGGCTACATTTTTTTCATCTCTTTAATGACTTTTAAGAAAAAAATAAGAAAGGGATAGTTCCAGTTATGTAAGATACATTTATGGGAAAAAACTATTCTAAAGAAGTTCTTAAAGATCATCTTTATTTCTTAATATATTGATAATCAGTCTAGCACTAGGACTGTACGGTTTTAATACTCTGAGTCTAATTTGCACTGTATACTTGTTGTTTTTGCCCCCTTGTCATTTTCTTGTCTTTCAGATTGGGTTTTATCATCACTTTGTCTCAGATTTGTCAATCTAGCCCAGCCTGACATTTTTTTTTTAATTACGTTTTTGTTTTCATTATCAGTGGAAAAAGTTTCAATGAAGTCATGTGTCCCAAATAGCATTCTATAGACAAGTTATCAGGGTATCTGCGGGGTCTTAAGGCCTAAAATTTAGATTTTGAAATTTAAGACTTTTTAAGTCTTAAAATCACTGAAATAGTGTGTTGTAGGTCTTAAATCATTTGAAACAAGTCTTAAAGCTACCCAATCGGGCAAACACCCATCCAATCACTATCATTTCATCTCAATAAAGTGAACTAAAGTTTATTTATTAACTCTATTTACCAACTCTATTTATAAACATATGGTTTAATTACCTTCCTTACTATAACAATAGTTTTTAATGTTTTAACTGGGCCATTAGAAAAAAATCCTTAGCATTTAGCTTTGTGTAAGTCTGAAATTTCATTCATAATGGTCTTTAAAAGGTCTTAAAAACTCTTAAATTTGATGATTTAACCTGTGGAAACCCTGGTTACATACTTCTTGACTATAAAGTCCAGAATATACTATAAAAACTGTATGCGATTTTGGCCAAACACAGTTTGACAGTGTAATAGTAATAGTTAATAATAGTTTGACAGAGTCAAGCTGCAATTTTGAATGCATTTCTTGTGTACACAAAAATATGCATAAAAAAATTAATTAAAAACTTCCATAAGATCTCCAAAACACTGCTACCTCTAAACAAACATAGCCAGGTCCCTCACTATTTGGGGTCTGTCAACAAATTTCCATTGTGGTCTGCATTATTTTCAGTGCGTTTCTCTATTTGTAAGTGTTTTTACATGTTTGCGTGTTCTTAAACTGAAGAGGTTTACCTCAGTTTGTTAGTGTTATTCTATTAGCATGCATTTTCTTAACTTGCAGTGCAATTTGATCTCTCTTAGCCACTGAATACGTCTAAAAGAAAAACAACATTTTTAAAATTGTTTTTACTTATTGACGTAAATAAAATAGGGCGACGCAATGGCACAGTAGGTAGTGCTGTCGCCTCACAGCAAGATTGCTGGTTCGAACCTCGGCTGGGTCAGTTGGTGTTTCTGTGTGGAGTTTGCATGTTCTCCCTGCGTTTGCGTGGGTTTCCTCCGAGTGCTCCGGTTTTCCCCACAGTCCAAAGACATGCAGTACAGGTGAATTGAGTAGGCTAAAAATTGACTAGTGTATGAGTATCTGTGTGAATGAGTGTGAATGTTTCCCAGATGGGTTGCGGCTGGAAGGGCATCCGCTGCGTAAAACATGTGCTGGATAAGTTGGCGGTTCATTCCGCTGTGGCGACCCCGGATTAATAAAGGGACTAAGCCGAAAAGAAAATTAATGAATATATGAATGTAAATAAAATTTCAGATATTCATAACAGTCCAATTTACAGCAATATTTAAAAGTCAAATTTAGTAAACAGTATCATGTATTTCAATGCTTTTGAAGCTCGATGTCAGTTGGAGATCAAGAAAAGGTGACCTAAAACCAGTGGTGTAAAAGTAACAAATTACAAATACTCAATCTACTGTAATTGAGTAGTTTTTTCTCAGGAATTGTAATTTAGTAAGTAGTTTTTATAAATGTGTACTTTTACTTTACCTTTAGTATATTAGCGCAGTATCTGTACATTTACCCTATTACTTTCCTTCAACCTACAGTCACCATTTTTTTCTTGTCTATGAGGATTAGAAAAATCAGTCCTGTGATTCCTGTTCAATCAAATCGCACATAGAAGGTAAATCGCATCATAATGAACTGCTGCGAGACATGGGCGCTTTATAATTGCAGCAAACTGTTTGGAAGCATTAAGTGTCCAAGATGATGTCCAAAATCTTTACACGCATTGACCCAGAGACTGTTTAGATTAATGTCACTGATGAGATGACGACGAATGTTTACTGTATGAAGACTGAAATGGCCTTAAACAACCAGCAGGCACAAGACATCAACATGATGATAGATTGAAGTTGTACCCCAACATCGTGGGGTCGTTGCATTTAGTTTGAAAATGAAAATCGAGTTGACGTCAGAACTCAATGTCAGGCCAACGTCAATGTCCAACCTAAAATCAACCAAATATCAACATCTAATAATGTTACAGCTTGACATTGTATGGACGTTACCACTATGACGTCTATCAGATGTTGGACTTTAGTTGCCATATCTGACGAATAAATGTCAGTCTTTGACGTCAATCTGACATTGGCTTTTGGTCACTTTCCAATAAAACCTAAAAACAACTAAATATCAACATCATTTAACAACGTTATAGGAGATCAAAATAACATTATCCTTAAACGCTGGCTAGACATTGAATTTTGGTCATCTGACATCACAACCTAAATCGAACCTAATATTAATATCTTATGACATTGTGTGCCTGCTGGGCAATAACTAGATGCACTACAGAATGTTACGTTTACACACATCCACAAATTACATGTAAACGCATTAGCTTTTCACAGCGTTATACTCACTACTCATGAGTACTTTCGAAAGGTCTACTTTTTACTCATACTTTGAGAAATATTTACAGCAGATACTTTTACTCGCACCACATTTTTAGGCAAGTAATGGTACTTTTACTTAAGTATGATTTTTCAGTACTCTTTCCACCACTGCCTTAAAACAATGCAACAAAAGCAGCGAACACAATTAAATCAACCACAACGCCACTCAAATTCAGGAATATTTTTGTATTTGAGTAAAATCTACTCAAGTACACTTTGAAACAAGAGTACAACAAAATAGAAATGTACTTCAAATGTTGAATATACAAACTAGATTATTCTGAACACAAACATCTTACTCTCCCCTGTGTAAGGACTAATATAAAGCAAAGAAAAACAGAAGCGGTAGAAATGTATTTGCAGTGAGGATGCATGCTGCTGATTGACCTTTTTTTTTCTCTCTCTCTCGTGTTTTTTAGACATATGGGTATTGTTCCAGGATTTGGAACCAGATCTGATTACAAATAAAAACTATGGCCTTTTTAATCTGGGAGATTGAGATGATAAATGCAAAAAATGCTTTGCAGGTTGTTTGCCAATAATACTGTGCTTGGTACAATGATGAGGAGAAAAGAAAAACAAAACATGAGCTTAAACACAAAAGCTTAATAATCTTGACTTAAAAAGAAACAACAACAAAAACAAAACTGTTCTAAGGCTGCTTTGTTTATAAATTCAGTAAACTGTATAGTTCATATATACAAAGTCCATTTCTTCCCTTAGTAGAAGTGGAGGGAGAATTGACACGTTCCTGTGAAACACAGACAGAAGCGTGCGCTCACAGTGATCGTCAAAACAAACTGCTGGTTTCACCTGGCAATTTTAATATTCAAGGGAGAGAAGAGAAACTCTTTATACAAGATTATAAAAAGTTGAATTTATCCTCCCTCCAAAGTTCACATATTTGACTACTTCACTCTTTAGTGTTCTGCTTAAATGGTATTAGTGTCATTTAAAAAGAAAAAAAAGAACTGTAGTGTACTTTACATTGGTCCCTTTAACAACTCATAATTGAAATGATGGACATCCAGATTAAATCCACAGGATGTGAGATTTGTGGTGCCGAATGAAGGCGTTTTTTAATGTCTTTTTTTATGTAAAACGAAACCACACAAACTCCGAAACTGTACAAGTCAACAAATCTCCGGTTTGCACTCCCAGAATGTGATTGAAGAGTATCTGGGAAAATAGAAGTTCATTTATTATTGTCTGTGACTGACCAATAGCATCGCTCTTCAGCTCTCTGCTTCAGACTGTGGTTTTGAAGCCTCTTCTGGCACTTTGAGCGTGGGATTGTCCAGCTCGGTGCTGTCGGGTTTGGATTCTGTTGTCTTTTCTTTTGGAGAGAGTTGACTCTGTTGAATCTGTATCTGCAGTGGGACCGACTGTACAGTAGACGCAGTTTGAACGGAGATGGGGATGCGAGTTTGCGTTTGGATTGAAACGGGTATTTGCGTCTTTGCCTGCGCTGGACTCTGCTGGGCTGGAACAGCCAGTCTGACCACCTGCGTCCCTGGTGCCACAGACATGGGTGTTAGGGCTCGGACGGTGAGCGGAGCACCCATTAGATTGATGCCTGTAGGGGTGCCGGGTTTGGCCTGTAACTGGCACTGTGTGAGCTGGGTTGCGGGGATGGTGATGATCTTGGCGAGCTGGACCGTGATCTTGTCACCATTCTCTGCGGTGGCAGGCACCATCGTTGGCATGGTCTGGATCAAGACTTTAGGAGGGTTGGTGCCAGCTGCTGAGCCGGTGTTGGTGGGCGCTGTGGTGAGGAGCGAGGGGTTTGCAGACTGAACGGCCATCGTGGAGATCTTCTGTCCCAAAGAGTTAGTCATGACGACCGGCACTTGCATGGCAACCCGCACAGTCCTGCACACAAAGTTATGTTTTAAGACAATGTCAGAAAAATCTGTGTTCAACAAGTGCCCATATTTTGCCCTTTTTTTCTTTTTCTCATAATGTGTATTGCTGTTCCACCTTGCACTTTTTTTTAGTTGCTTTCACACTAGTACTTTTGATGTGCTCCCAAGGCCATTTGACATCAGTTCAGTTCTAGTGTGAACAGTTTTCTGAAATCAGGTGCATGCCTATGAACCGTAACAAAATCTGATTTTCAGACTTTAATGCTTTTGAGGGTGCTTTCACACCTAGAGATTTGTTTAGAAAGCTGGCGCATTTACCCCCTTATATCAGTTTGTTTGGCATATGTGAATCTAACAATTGCACTCTGATCCCCACCAAAACAATCGGTCTGAGATAACCTGAATGAGGTGGTCCTGGCTCGATTGAAATGAACTCTGGAGCGGACCGATTGTAGTGAGAAAGCAATACGGTCCAACAAACCAGGCTATATGACAGTGTATTATGGTTATGTAATTCTCCTATGAAAGGAGAATTATGATTTGTATTAGAATTATGTTGAATACGAAAGTGAAACCATGCTGAACTATTAACAAGAGCCGTTTATCAGTTAGAAAAATTGACCGAACTGCAGTTTCAATTTATCTGTTATTTTTCTATATAATGTAAAGCCTATAATGCATAATTCTAGCCAATGGCTATGTATAAGAAAGTCTGCCCTCTGATTTATATTTGGTGACTATATCTGTGGGTGTCACCATTTAAAATTAAAAGTGCACCAATTTCACTGCATGTGTGTTTGCTGGACAGTCTTTCACTGACACTTAGAGCAGAAGCCCCCATTTCACTGCGATTGAGAGAATTAAAGTAAACTCCATTTTTTTTTTTTTCTCTCTCTCTCTCTCTCTCTCTCTCTCTCTCTCTCTCTCTCAGTGGCCCAATTGACCTGCTGGCGTAACTTTTCCTTTCCTCTTGGCTGTTACAGCGATACTTCTGGATACAAACTCGAGCGCGTGTCTGAGTTTTTTCCTCCGTGTCTATCATGGATCAGCTGTGATCACTGCTGCCGTTTATCATTGTCACTCATCTGTGAAGAGCGCCAATCGCAGTAAGGCGCTGTAAGAGCCAATTGCAGCCCTTTCTGTTGAGTGCGAGACCAATCATAGGGGTGTAAGAACGAACTTGGTAGACAAGGCTCAGAAAGCGAGCGGGAAATTTATATTTGTTTATTTGCTGTAAATGCTCGTGTTGTTCAAAGGTACAGTTTATACATCTGACAGTTTGTATTAAAGAACAAAATTGTATTACAAATAGTATATAAATATATTTATACATTTTGATACAAGAATTGCTGTGCTGTGAAGAAAATATAAAACTGTATATGGAAACTTGGAAAGCATCGGCACTGCACCGTGATGTCAAATTGAACCGAATCGATGGCATGATAATCGTAACCGAACCGTGAGACCAGTGTAGGTTCACACCTCTAAACTGAAATATAAGGAAAATTGTCAGAAATACTATATTTTATGTTATAATAGGTCTACTTGAAATTAATTAATAATTTCCTTATTATTGAAAGTATTATTGGCACCTCACTTCACCTAAAATGTATTAATTGTTAACTGATCAAAAAAAAATACTATAAAATAAAGATACAAATTATACCAAATGAAATTTGTTACAAAAGATTTTCCAACAAAATTAGGCCATATGAAGTGGTCAAAACTTGTTTTAAAGTTTCCTGTTGCTATTTTGGGTTTTTCTATCTATTGTTTTTTTTTTCAGTATTATCAGGTAACAATCCAAAGTAGGGTTGTCACGATACCATTAATTCATCTTATGATACTATACCAGCGTGATACCAAGTAGTATACTGTGATACTGTAATTCATAACTCAAATTATAAAGAAAATTGTCAGAAATACTATATATGTTATAATAGGTCTACTTGAATTTAATTCATAATTCCCTTAAGGCCAAAAAGTATTATTTGCACCTCACTTCACCTGAAATTTATTCATTCTTTTTGTTTATTTTCTTGATAACTGATGAACCAAAAAAAAAACATTAAAATAAAGATACAAGTTATACCAAATGAAATGTGTAACAAAGAGCATTTTTCCAACAAAATTTGGCTATATAAAGGTGTCAAAATTTGATTCAATGTTTCCTGTTGCTAGTTTGGATTTTATACTTTTTTTTCTCATCTCAGGTAACAATCCAAAGTAAATCAAATTTTACCTTGTGAGTCGTTCTTTTTAAGAGATTGTCACTAATAAATCATATTAAAAGGAACAAAAATTAACCGATTCAGATGTGCGTTAGAACTAAAGCATTAGAAAAAGTGCAATAGGCTACCATAAAAGGCGCAAATTCTACAGTTTTGCAACCTTAAAGGGCTCCACTGACTATTCAAATAAAATGGTTATTGTTGTACAAACATGTGAGCATTTTAGCGACTTTTCCACATGCAACATTATCTATTGTAAATAAACCATTAATGATGATACTACCGTTCACAAACTACAGTGACACCGCCAGTATTTTAGTATCGCGAGCCATAGTATCGCGATCCTACCATAGTACCAGTAAACTGCACAACCCTAAACCTAAAATTTCTATTTGTGAGTCGTTCTTTTCAAGAGATTGTCACAGTTGTTGTAGCTACTAAATCATATTGACAGGAACAGAAATGAACTGATTTAGATGTGCATTCGAAATGTCAGAAAACAAAAAACATGCAAACTTAAAGAGCTCCACAAACAACTAAAATGAAAGGGTCTATTGTTGCACAAATGTGTGAGCATTTTAGTGACTTTCACATCTATTGTTGATAGACCGTTAATGACAATACTACTGTTTACAAACTACAGTGGCACCGCCAGTATTTTGGAGCCATAGTATTGAGATACTACCATAGTACTAGTAAACTGTGCAATCCTATAGTATACAATATATGACTTCAGGTCACAGTGAACATCACACTGATGACAAAAATACAGCATCTTCACACTGCAAAAATGACTTGCATAATGGTTACTGAGGGAGAGTAAAAACAGCCAACAGGCACACATTCTGCAAATGTGCAACACCGTGATGTAGCTGGGTCACAGAAATACCAGCAAGACTACAAATGAGGCATTTAAGTCAGATGCCTCATTTGTAGACCTGTTGGAGAAGTTACCTCTCTTTAAGGTGGACTTTATGCTTTGTCTGTACAATACTACACACTAAATGAAATATACAATATGATTGAGAGATATAAACAAAAAATCTGGTTACCTGGGTGCATTGGCATTGGAAATAATGGTGGCATGGGACGGATCTGCTGTGGAGACCATTACTGTGCGCTGAACAGGAGTTGCAGTGAGTCCAGCTTTAGCTTTCGGGGAGCCTGGATGAAGCACAGTCCTGCCGGCCGCTCTCAAGATGGTCGGGGTTTTGGAAAGGTCAGTCAATAGAGTGTCAGACGAAGGAGGAACGCGCTCGTACGTCTTCTCTCCGATTACATCATCACCCGGGTCGCACTTGTCATCGTCAATGACAACAATGTCTTTAGGCATTTCCTTAAACTGATACACCAACCTCTGACCCTCGACTTTAGCCAAGATACCTCTCTGATAGTAATACCTGGAGGAAAAAAGTATGACTTCCAATTAGTCAATATGGTATTCCAACAACATAAAACACTTTATACACACGCACAAGCTACTCACCTGAGTGCTCTACCCATGGTTTCATAGTTCATGTCTGGTTTGTTTTTGTGTTTGCCCCAGAGTTTTGAGACCGCTTTGGAGTCCACCAGCTTAAAGATGCCCTTCTCTCTTTGTGTCCACTTGATGTATCTGGGACAGGTGTTCTTATCCTGCAGCAGGTCTAACAGGAACTCCCACAGGTATGTACTTCCTGTAAGAAAACAAGCAATAATTGTTAAGTAAACAGAGAGCTTGCAGAGGATTTTCTAGGATGGCCCGTGGTCATCCTGAGAGATGCTCAAGACTAGACTAGGCATAGGGGCGGTATAAGATTCTGATGGTATGATAACCTTGGATTCAAATAACACAGTTTCACGGTATCATGATATTGTGACTAATGCTGTAAAATATGTTTAGGTCCATAGGATGTTTGGATGTAGGGGCATAAGTGATTTATTTAATGAAATGTTTGCTAAATCATGGACTGAACAGTAGCTTTTAATGTGGATGGTCCTTTGCAACTAGAGATATGGTTGCCATTAAAAGAAATTCTTTGACAACATGTAAAAAAAATACATGTAAAAAAAAATTACATATACCACATGAACGGTATAATCAAAAATTGTAGCAGTTTTAAAACCTTGACATTTTAGTGCTTCACACACACAAACTTATATTAACGGCCACTCAAGTATATTAAGTGACACATTTTTTATACTATTATCATCATCCTTTTATACTTTTTCATATACGCCTAATATAACCAAACATCCACGATCGATTAAGTAGAGGAAAATCTTCTCTCGTTTAGCGTGTTCACACAAGATCTGTCAGCACTCCCAGTCTCTTGTGCTCTCCAAAAAGACGCGCCTTTTTGGGACTTAATGCATCCGGCCGGGGTTTTTAAATCTCCTAAAATATCTGGGATTTGTTTTTGGTTTCGCTTTCTAAAGCTGTCGTTAAATCTATGCGCACACCCACGAGAGCGAGAGACATTAAATAATTCATTCTTCATTCTAAACGATTAAGAAAAACTTTATTAAACAGTCAGAGAACAAAATATTTTTGTACACCATTAGAAATGGCTAATTAACTTTTTTACCTTATTGAAATAATCTACATGCATTATTCTTGTAATCATTATAATTTTAGAGATATTGTCTGTTTTAAAATATTGCATATTTTATACATCAAAAATGCTTTGGCAATACTGTACAAAATGCTCCTAAATAGCATAAAATAGTGGATTTTTTTTCCTTTTAAAAACTTATCTATTGAAAAGAAACATTGTATAACAGTTTCTTAATAAATTTAAATATTGTTAAAAATCAAATTATGTTTTGCTTGCCGCATATAGTTAAATATTTATGTGATGTGACTAAAAAGTGTATTTCAATCCGGCTACCACCGCAAGTACACCTGTGTAAAGCACTGCAGCGGTAAATCTCGAAACCGGTTATCCTGTACCTACTGTAAACAGTACTGGACAGATCAGACCACTGAAAATCCTGACTCGTCAGTAAAGTTTATTATTTGCTTGTGACCATTTGCAAATATGCATGAAATCAGCACGACTGACAAAAATAATGTTGTTCGTGCAAGCAAAAGCAAGCGAAAACATACTGATTGTGCGAATGAGAGGATTACGCGCAGTGAGACAAAGGCTGTCATCACAAAAGCTTGGTGTCGCATGCACAAGTAATGAGACCAGCGATGCGTGAGAGTTTTAAAAAAAAAACGTGTGGACTCCTCTTGTTTAATCTTAAAATCAAAGAAAATTTCACTCTGCTAATACCAGAGTGACAAAAGGTAAATAGTTTTAAATGTAAAGAAATTACTACCATCAACTCTCTTGCTGATAGAGCTAGTTGGCTGTTGGCTGCTAGTCGGACCATGAGGTAAAATGAAAATGTGCAAAATAAGTGCTGCTTAAAAGTTGTTGTTGTTTTTTTTTTTTTACGAATATGGTTTAATCATGATCCATACAATAATATTCCATCAATAAGACTCTTCATTTATGTTTAGTTAACTAGTGATCTGGGACATTAGACCCAGGCAGACAATTTAGTAACTTGGAAAATAGTTTTAAAAAATAACCATTGTTTGTCAAGAAACGTTATATTGAATAAAAATGTTATGTATACAACTATATTTGGCTTATTTTGACCATTTAAAATATGTGGCTAAGTAACTATTTTTAATTTTTGGGTGGAGCCAGAGAAAACTGACAGGGGCAAGTTTTTAATTTAGTTTTGCTTTTACTGTTTTCTTCTCAAAGTACCTCAGCTAAAAAAAACGGATTTATAAAACAAATATATTTATTAAAATAATATTTTAGTCACAAAACATCTTTAGAAATGGACAGATAATACAATTCAATTCATGCTAAAAATTTGCAAAATATTTACTCCAACATTTCAACAATTTTAGATATTTTTTGTTTCTCTTGATTTTTGCTATTTTTGAAACATTTTTGAACCATTATTTCAAATTATTTTGTTAGATAAGCTCCAGATTTGGCTTAAGTACTGACTAAACTAATGCATATGCACAAATATAATATTGAAAAGCTTCCTATAGAAAATATTAATTTAAATGATAGATTTGTGGGGGTGTACTCACATATGCTGAGCATTGTATAACAGTTTGTGTGACATACCTTTCCCTTCTCTAGACTTCTTCTTGATACCCAATTCTGGAGATCCATTTGAAATGTGATGGGGTTTGGGCTTCCTCCCAGCTAAAATAAATAAATAAATAAACAAACAAACAAACAAACAAACAAACTAAGAAATAGTTCAGAAACCTCAAAAACAGGACAGAACAAATCACGTAAATCTAAAAAAAACATCTATATACTGCATATGAAAATGTTAAAGCATTCTCACATTTTCTTCTCTTGGTAGGTTCAGAGTCCAGCATCTCGGGCTCCTGAATGACGGTAACCACCTCCATAGGCTCCATGTCCTCAGTGCTGACCTCTACCACAGTCTCGGTCAGCACGTCAGGTCGCATGGCAGCATGCAGGAACTCTGAAGTGTTGACACATGGAGGCACAAACACCTCTGCACAAGAGAAAAAAAAAACTACATCTCAGAAATGGGTTCCTCGTTGTTTGGCTGGCTAGTGCTTTGTTTTGAAATGGAAAGGTTAAAACTGAATAGAGATGAGCAAGCCGTGTTTACCTGGACTTCTGTCTCCACGCAAACTGGAGGGAGAGTCCATGTGAAGAAGGGCTTCAGCGGCCTCAATGGTTTTATCAGAGCATTGCACACTAGAGCCATGAACCGATGCTTCCACTGCAATGAACAAAACAAACCCAACTTAACATTAATTGTAAGCTTAGATTTTTTTTCTGAATCATTTATAAGCTTCTAAATTTATACTAAGGCTGAATTTATTGGTTCAAAAATACAGTACAAATGGAAATAGTGTAATTTATTCATTTTCTTTTCGGCTTAGTCCCTTTATTAATCAGGGGTCGTCACAGCGGAATAAACCGCTAACTTATCCAGCATAGGTTTTACGCATCGGATGCCCTTCCAGCTGCAACTGTAATTTGCTGCTGAATCCCCACTCAATAAATATTTTTATCCTTCACAACAATAACAATAATATTAAAAATAATTTTATAATGAATTCAATATTTTATAACTGTATTTTGCTGCTTAATTTATGATTTAAATAATACAAAAGTGCACAATAAGTTAAAAAATTTGTCAAAAACCACCATTTTGTAAAATGTTTTTTTTATTATTTGATAGTTTTAATGCATTCTTGAAGAGTTGATTAAAGTATATATTATAAGTCCAGTCAAAAAGTGGTTTTAAACTCAACATTTGTTCACTGAAATGTGAATAGTTTTAGTTCCTTTATTTATAAAATCACAAGGCTGACCAAAGTGCTGTACATAAGTCAAAGTAAAATAAAAAGACAGAAAATAAAAACATTAAGTAAATAAATGTAAAAATGAAGCAGGAGAAAGGACTATTCAAACAAATGGGTATATTTTAGAAGTGATTTAAAAATATATAGTGATGGAGCCATTCTAATATCAAGGGGCAAAGTGTTCCATAACCGAGGACCTGCAACAGAGAAAGCTCTGTCCCCTCTACGTTTCAGTCTGGACTGAAGAACTGAAAGAAGATTTTGATCACTTGATCTAAGAGATCTTACAAGTGTAAAAATGCAACATCTCTGAGAGATAGGTTGGGACTAGATTATGAAGGGATTTATATACCAGTAAAAGCACTTTAAAATCAATTCTGAATTGAATGGGCAGCCAATGGAGGCCCCTTAAAAGAGGGGTAAGGTGGTTATGAGGTGGTTAAGGTGGTTATAAATCTAGCAGCAGCATATTAAAGCAATAGAGGGCGCTATTGTCTCAAAATCATATTAAAACAAAAATCACACATAGAACCTTACATGAGTGGTGTTTTGCCATTAAAACTGGTCTAGCAAAGTGTAAAAAAAAAAAACATGACGTGCTACCTTAAAGTTGTATGAGAATATTTTTTGGAAAATGGGAACTAAATTTAATGTTTAACACTTTACAACGACTTTAATCTTCTTCAGGGTTTCAAGTAAAATTTAAGACAATGTAGGAGCCTTTTAAGACTATTAAGAATTAAATTTTATGCTTACACAGGCCAGTGGATATGATTTTTTCTAATAGCCCGTTTTTTTATTTGGGGAATTTGCTGTAAAAATATCTAATAGCTGTTGTGAATTTTATCTCTTTGCAAAAAAACTTAAATATAAAAACATAAGGTTTTATTGAGATGTACTGTTGGTCAATGGATGGATGTCGGCCCAAATTGAGTAGCTTTACTTGGACAAAGCAAAATTAAGACCTGTTAAAAAGCAATTTAATTAAAATTTAAAATCTAAAATTTAGGTTTTGAAATTTAAGACATTAAGTCTTTAAGACCCAGCGGACACCCTGTTCTTAATCAAAAACTACCAGACAGTTAACACTGACAGTAACTTGAAATGAAAATGGGACTAGAATAGCTTAAAAATAACCAAAACAAAAATCATAAAAAGCAAATGTGCCATCTATGAACTGTACAAATATTGAGATCCTGCCTTTGGGACTAAACGGATCCAGGGGTTTAATACCTGTGATCAGTCAACTCAAAGCCCAATTAGTGCGCTCAAAAGACAGTTTGGATAAAAGCATCTGTTAACTGATAAGTCACTTCCTTCGCCGCTCTTATTCAGAAACAGGTGCAGAGAAGCTGATCTCAGACAAGCAGTTCATGCATATATAGGACAGAACCACTTGCCCCTTCCTCTCTGACGTGAACATGCAGAGCCACTTGCACCTGTGCTGGTCTCTCCAAGCAGTCACTGAACTCCCATTATAACCTGACCCTGCCCATGTTTGGCTATGTGTGTCTGTTGCTGCACACCGGGTCTATCTTTAGGCAGCCCCAGTCATAAACACATAAGCACGGTGTCCTCTAGAACGGGTGACCCGGCATGCATTTACTTCCTGTATTCAGACAGATCTGCCCTTGGAGACAGGACACAAATCAACGTGTAGTATTAACAGAAAATAATGACACTTTGTAGATATAAGAGTGCTTTCAGACAATGTCTAATTGATTATTTCAAAATCTATTTTGTAAGTCATAAAAGTTATTGTGATTGAGTGTTATTCATGATAAGGAGTTCAGATAAGCTTTAGATATTGTTAGATTTTGTTTAAGAACTTGGGGGTAAATAATTGTTTGATTAACTACTTTAAGAGGTCAAAAATAAGTATTATTCAAAAGTAAATCTGAACTTATAAAAACTAACCATGAAAGATAAGGAAATATAGTCAAAGCACCAATATTTCAATATTCATAGCAAACTTTGACAAGCAAGTGGAAATACAAACTATTGACAATGAACAAAGAATAAACCCAAAATTATTACAGCTGTTAATATATAACATGCATCTAACCACGTCCTTTAAGTTCATATAATAATTATTGGTAGTAACACCTCTGGAAATCGTAAACAACTGACATAAGAGACTGTATAGCGGTACTATTTTTCTATCACGAAAATAGCGGTCCACAAGAAAGTAGTGCAGTCCCTCTTCACTTCCGTGTTTACAGTCGTCAGAGCTTTCCCTCCAGTTCTTTCTGAAGACGCTCTGTGAGCTTCCTGCCACTCAATCCCCGCCCCGGCTCTGATTGGTCGCTTCTCTGATTAACGCCCCAACAACTAGGCAAAACGATTGGTCGAGTGTAGGATTTCGAACGCGCCGCGAATTCTATTGGACGACGAGTGCTGTCAGTCAAAATGCAGACAGCCCAGTGGAATAACAATGCTTCCGCCATCAAATTAGCACTAAAATCCAAACATCCACATTAATAAAACTTAAAATACTCACTCGACACTTTTACAGTAACACACTTCACGTTTTAAAACACACACTTGTATTTAAAGGAATTATAACGCGTCAAGTTTTTCTAACGGAGCTGAACATTCACAGCGTTAAAATGTGCGACCACGTTTAGATAACGGGACATCTGCGACATGAAGCGAACATCCATTTCAGAACTCAAACTCAGAGTTGAATACATCTTAACACTGTAAGGAAATTCAAATGCAATTGTAATGAATGCGGTCCGCGTGCTATTTTTTCCTACAAAAATGTCACATTTCCTATGAAGATGGGCCATTAAATTAACCAATCGTAAAGCTCTCAGAAGCTATTTTATAGTAAATGATGCACCTCGCAGCTTTACTACTATTTACATTTCAACTAGTTATATTTCAGAGTTTAAAAATAAAACTCATGCCCTTCCGACTCCAGACAGCGTGGCAAAGACGTAGGAAAGACAACATCTCTCCCACTTCCTGGTTTCAGAGCAGCGCACCACCTCCAGAGAAACCCGTTATTTGAACACACACTCCACATTAAAACGCACCCAGCGCCGTGCAAACTCAACAGTGTGCACGCTGATCGCGCACAACACAACATGCACGCTCTCGCGCTACTTTTGAGCACTCCAGGATAGCAGACAAGAAAATTAGTCAACGCCATGCAGGTTGCCAACCAAGGTGATCACTTCCTGAAATGCCCTCCATTACTTCACAGCACAACTTCACGGATCTCAGCGCTGCGGCGCGCGCACCGCTCTGCTGCGGCCAAAGCAAACCCACGCTGGCGAGCCTGAACGCGCACTTTGGGTTTTTTTTACCTGCTCGGATAAGTAGATCGAGCTGGTTAGCGGGTCCCTCATGCAGCGACGTCGCCATGTTTCGTCCAGAGGTGCAGATTCACATTGACTCGCATTGAAAGCGTTTAGAGACGCACAATTCGCAGATCACTCCGCCTACACAGGAAATCTCCACAAACTCAACCGCGCGCGCACAGATCCTTCCGCGCCAAACACAGGAAATCCTCCGCGCGCTCTGCCTTTGCGTTCGAATTACGTCAACAACGGAGAGAAAGGATTCATATATAACAAGTGGTCATTCACAGAACAACTGCGTTTTAAATAGTACAAAACCCTATTCCGTGCTAAGAATGAATACCAATAACGCGCTATAGACGACGCGAGTACAATGATTGAAAATGCTTCCGAATAGACACGGATGCGACATAAGTAGGCGTTTCTTATAATCTTTTAGTCGTCGTATTTTATTCTGAACTAAAGGGACATTCCTTATTAAATGTTTTAAATGTTAATATTGAAATAAACACTGCAAATAATACACAAAGCATGGACACGAATTAATGTCACATGACATAAGCCATTATAACCCATAAGTATCGACAATATGAATATGATAATACTCAAATGAGCACTGAAGCTAAATATTTGTTTCCATATTGGTTTTGGTGTCATGTATTCTTATCTGACGATGGGACATCTTCATATTGACTTTAAAACTAGTAAAAATTATCTGAAAATTAAACCAATCACTGAATATTTGTGAAGACACAAATATTAAATATAGCTTTTATTGAGCAAAATGATTTAGTAGTTTTATTGTAATAAAATTACATTTCTCTATATCTATTTTGCACAGAATTTTTTAATTCATACATGGAATGCCATGCTCCTAATGACGTCACGTGGCATTGCAAGATATTGACATCATAAAAATGATAAAACAACAAGTTGTTTTGGAGATATTTAGAAATGCAAATTTTTCCAATACTAATGGACAGCACTCCAAAGAATGTCCACAAGAGGGAAGTAGAGACCAATCCCACAACAAGGCCATAGTAGCAAATCTCTAGCAAACAGAATTTTATCCATCATTCACTCTCACTCTTGTTGCTTCAAACATTCCCTTTGGAACCTGAACACATTTCACGTTCATTGCATGATATATGAAAGCTATGTTTTACACTATGCATATGTGGTTCCCCTCTGAAATGATGAAAACGTAATAACAAACAGAAAAAGTCTGCACGCACCAAAATAACCAGAGTACATAACCACAATCATAAATGAGACATAAGAGCCACTCTCAATTCTAGTCAATCTCTCTCTATGATGTAGCATTTAATTTGCACTCATAAAATAATGTGGATAAGTGGTCCTGTTTAAGAAATAACTTCAGAAAATCCCACTGTCAACAACTGCTGCAGAATAACACCACTGCAATCACTGCCACATGGAGAATTTCGTTCAAGTTAATGAAACCTTATTAAGTAAAAGTAGTAGCTGTGGTAAAGTGTATATTATTTGATTTTGCTATTTTAAAAGAGATTTCCATATGTACATTTTAAACAGCTATAATATGTTGAATTTTGATGAATTAAGTACAGACACAACAGGCCTTTCATACTATAATGAGTTAAAAATAGGGTTGGTATCGTTTGAGGTTATTTCGATACCGGTGCTAAATCAATACTTTTAAAACGGTACTGGGGCCAAAATGGTGCCAGAACCAATACTTTTGAGTCACAAAATTATTTGACAAAAAAATATTTTAATCATTATAATTGAACAATATAATTATAGATTTATAAGTTTAAAGTATACATCAATTCATATTTTATATATTTGAGTTGCATTAATATATTTCTTTTGATCATTTGTTTGTTAGCACGAATGTAAGACTTGCATTATGCAATTAACATTACATCGCCCTCCTACTAACCTGTGGAAAGGCTGTCATCAAAATCAGGGAGCACCTTTTTTCTAGGGTTGGGGCTTGTGACTACGTTTACATGAACATCAGTAATCGGATTATTTGCCATAATCTGAAGACAATAATATGATTAAGTGGTTTATATGAGTTGCTTTTTAAATGCTTTACTCATGATTCCATGTTATAGCACATAGATTATTAACATCATTGCGTCACAGCGCTATCCATGTTTCCTTTGCAGTTTCATGTAATTTAAATTTAATTTTTTTTTTTACTTTAACTGCAGTTCGGCAGTTTCACTTTCATTCAGGAACATTTCAGTCATGCCTAGGGCTAGACAGAATCTGCGGACATTTTTTTGCTATTTCTGCGGAGAATTTTGTTAAAAATCTGTGGATTTATGTGGAATGATTTTGGCAGTATCATGACTAAAACCTAAATATATGAAATGAAAAAAAAATACCTTTTTAACTTTTATTGAATGTTTACAATGCAAATCCAATTAGATCCACTTTATTTGGTAAACAAAGCAAGTCTCTTATATCTACTAAAAGACTAAAAATATTTCTTTACAAACTGTATTGAAAATAAATCAAATGAACAAATTTATATTAGTCAATAATATTACTGAAATTTATTTAAAAACTAAATAAATATAAATTTACACACATTTACTTAAGTAAATAAACAGAATCAATGATGGGCTAAAAATCTGCTGATATCTGAATCATTCTGCGCGCACAGATTCCGTGTGTGCCTAGTCATGCCCCTCTGACAAACTGAAATATTGAATGAGAATATGAAGTAAGGATTGATGGAAGAGTGTTGTTTTAATGGTATTTGATACCGCACGCCAAATAGAAAGAAAAAACCTCCACATTATATGACGTGGGTGTCTGCGGTCCTTTAAGATAATAAAAAAAAATATATATATAAATAAATAAAAATAAAATAAAAATTCTGTTTACATGGTGTTTACATGGTCGACTCTCAATCAGAGTAGTCTTAATCATATTAAAATCGGAGTATTGGTGTCCATATAGGCCTAAATGTAGTGAAAGTGCCAGATGAGGTTGCAAGCTGTCAAAGTCAGTGCATTCCTCTGCCTTTAAGTTGATTCCATGCGCCCTCAAATGTTTCATTAAGTTTGAGGCTTTTCCCCCCTTACATGCAACTTTTGTAAAGCATCTGCTTCACGTTGTTGTGTCAAAATCCTATATAAAATATAGCCACACTTTAGATCGCTTAATTTAAGCAAATTAGATTATGCGATCATGCGTGATGAAGGGAGTAGCTCACTGGATGCGTCGTACTGCGCAACAACAAATGCCTAACATTGACGATGGTGTCTGTATCCCTCCAAGTTGTTTAGAATAAAATGTTTGAAAATGGAGTGACACAACGCATACCTATGTATGCCTTTGATGCACCCATTGATGCTTCTTACGTCTTTGTCGCAGCACCAGTGGCACTGAAATTCATGTGCTTATTCAGTCCAGTGGATGCCAGTTTCGGTACCTAACCCTAGTTAAAAATAAATCTAGATTGTCTAAAAACAAGAGTTCCTTTATACAGTCATGTGATTGGCTAAAAGAACAAAAACAAAACTTCATATAAAACTCTTTCACCTAATATGACTGTTAACAATAATAACTATTGTTTATTCTTATTTCATTTAGTATTAACTAGTATTCTGCTAAATTATATTACTGATATTTGTGTCCGTCTTAATTAATTTTAAAATGATTTAAACCATGATACAAGGGGTACAAACGATCACCCAACAATGAAAATTCTGTCATCATTTACTTACTCTTTCCTTGTTTAAAAAACTTGTTTATTAGTTTCTTTCTTTTGTTAAACCTAAAAGAAGGTACTTTGAAAAAAGCCTGGCTGCTGGGATAGTTTTCAATACTGTTCTTTTCCTAATATTGAAGTTGATGGGTCCCAGCAACCAGTTTTCTTTAAACTATCTTCTTTAGTGTTCAACAGAAGAAAGAGGAAAAGTAAATGAAGTAACTTTCTTTTTTGGGTGACCTATCCCTTTAAGTTTAATGAAAACACAGGAAAACCTTAAAGATTTTTTTAACAACAAATTTATAAATAATAATAGAAATTTCTACAAATTTACCCAAACTTAGAGCATACGAAAAGCTGAAAACACTGGATCATAAGCAGCTCAAATGTAAATTAAAACTGTGGTACACTTTAGTTTGAAGCATGCAGTGCTTTTGTCTTCACGATTTAAAGGGATAGTTCACCCAAAAAGGAAATTTCTGTCATCATTAACTGTCCCTTCACTTGTTTCAAACCTAATTGAGGTTCTTTCTTCTGTCGAACATAAAATGAGATATTTTGAAGAAAGCGTGAAACCTTTAACCATTGACTTCCATAATATAGTTTTTTTCTACTATGGAAGTCAGTAATTACAGGTTTCAAGATTTCTTCAAAATATCTTCTTTCATGTTCAACCGAAGAAAGAAACTCATAAAGGTTTGGAACCACTTGAGGGTGCATAAATAGTGAGTAAACTTTCATTTTTGAGTGAACCACCAGTTAAATAACATCACTAAGCCATTTTGATATTGGCTTTATTGTGATTAGATGTGCAACCCTATGGGGTTGTTCATATAAACTGAGCAATGAGCAATGTGCACTGTGTGTGTGTGTGTGTGTGTGTGTGTGTGTGTGTGTGTGTGTGTGTGTGTGTGTGTGTGTGTCCATGAAGAACTAAAATGACTATTTGAACATCCTGCACTGAATGAAAAATTATTTATTGGATTTACTAAATTTTTTAAGGTAAGTGCTTTCAAACTATTTATATGAGTTCAATTTAAACAAGCAAATTATGTTGAACATAACTAAATTTAATGTGTTTGTTTACATTCAGCCCACATAAATTGTTTGCAACCACTGACCTTAAAAATGTTAGTAAACCCAATGAATAATTTTTTAGTGTGGCCAGAAAAGTGGTGACGGTTTTGTCATTGTTCTCACCTGTCTCCAGCACCTCTGTCTCCACCTCCTGCTCCTCAGCTACTCCCTGCATCAGGTAGGTCTCATCATCGTACACCAGCACCTGAGCAGCAAAGCCCTGCTCCATCCGTGCGCTGGGCAACGGCTCCACAATGACTGCTGGATACTCCATATCGCCCTCCACCTCTCCCTCCATTTCACCCTCCACCTCATACACACCACCCTCCTCCTAGATGCAGAACAGAGGTTTCATCAACAATCTGACAACAAAAAATAAACTATAAAACACTAAATGCTTTTTTTAATAAACATTTCAAAAGGATGTAATCATGCAAAGCTCTAATGGATTATTCACATTATAAACAACAATAACTATTAGCATAATCATAATGACAACTATATCACATCATGTCCTAACTACACGCGACATAACAATCAGACGGATAAACAGAAGTAGGAAGTTTCTGGAACTAGGTCATATTAATATTGTTCACGATTTTTTAACTAATTATTTTTTTATTATTTTTATAATTTATTATAATGATTCTAAAGATTTTTATAACCATTCAAGATTTTTTTAATCAAACTTTGATGCATCACTTGCTTTTGTTCATATCTCGGACAGTACTAACTATTAAGTTAAATACTAATGACAACAGAACATGGGTTGCTCTACAATTATATTTTTATTACGGCAAGAATAAAAGCAAAAAAAAAAAGTTCACTTACTAAAAATACTGACGTTTTTTATTTTATTTTTATTTTGCCTAATCAACAATTCACACACTACTGTCTAGCTAGTTTTTGTCCTTATATGCTAAAAAGGCAATAATGGTCCAACATTCCTGACCATTATCACCAATAAAGCCTAGAAAAACAGGGCACCAGTATATTGTAAACCAATAGGTTTAAATATTCCTTTCCAGTTATCAAGGAAATAATTTGTTACTTAATTTTAGTTTTTAACTATTGAAGGGACTCACTGATCCAAAACCAGTTCGAATCAGGCTTAGAATCTTGGGGCAACCACGTTGTCTCTCATTCATCGAACTCGCTCCAGGGCTTATACCATCACATAACAGTGCGCCAATTCATTTGGCTCTCTTCCCCCAATACTCTGGCCCAGATGGACAGAGATGCGGCCGCAATTTTTGTAGATGATCAACAGCTAGACAATTGGGCTTTCAGGAAATTGCTTGCACGAGACTTTGGAACGACCAATCATGTGATTTTGTGGCCATGTGTGTGCCCTCGGGACATTATACATCCTGCCAGATGGACAAATTCCAGAGACAAAGAGATCTCTGGCAATTAATGAAAGACTTAAGAAAGACCATCTCTTAAATGTTACAACCAATTTGATATTTTCAAATAATAGCCATAGGTTTCCTTAGGTGCCATGTTTATTCCAACCAACCAGGTTAATAATGTGTGGTTTTACTCTTTTAACAGGTTAAAATGATCTGTATGTGTCTGAAATGCTTCATGTTTGGTGTTAAACCAAACCCTTTTTTATTTGCAATACATTGGTGTAAATGAGAACTTATTAGTACGAACAGTGTTCGTCTTGTAACATTTGATGTCAGATAGTTACAATCTTACCAGAGATTTTACCACGTGCAATCTCTTTGAGTCTGTTAATAATTGACTTTGGCTACGCTGGTACGGGGCGTGGCCCCGCCCTTCATGGCAACTGCTCATTGGACGACAGCGTCATAAGGGATGGACCAGATCAGGTCACTTAAAACTCCACTGCAGCCTAAAACTTTGCTTTTTGCATCAAGCTGGCTCGTGCTCTCTGCCCCCTCTCGCCTGCCCGGACACCGCGCCGCACGTGATTGGGTCACCGCCATGCAAACCTCTTGAGTTTCGGACCGGCGAAACTTCCGCAAACGAACTCTCAGCTGAGTCCGTTAACATGGCAACTCAGAACAGTCTCCGCTCACAAGCGGGAATCTCAACGACGTCATCGAAGCCATCTGACGAGGAGCAACACGTGTTTCCTCAGGCCAGCCCTGCGGCAAACTCCAACAAGACTTCAGCAAATACGCAAGTAACACAAACAACTGTTGTCTCTTGCTGATTTGGTGCATATGATCTTAAGCAGTTAAAGATAAGTCAAATCTCTGCTTTTGTGGTTTCTCAGGTGATTCTAAGATCTAGTACGAAAGACTAGAATTAATTTGGGACGGTTGTTAACTCATTTTGCATCCTCTGAACTGCCTGTGTGTATGTGTGTGTGTGAATGTGTGTGTGCGTTTGTTTGTTGTTTGCTTATTACGTAATTAGCCTCATATATCATAGAGTAGCTCAATAAATCTTCGTTCTCCTTTGTAAGAACTGTGTTCTTGTTTTATGTGCTTCTAAGTCATTGCCTCAAGCAGTAGATCTGTTACCTTGCTAAAAGTTAACCTGATCCTGTGTTATGTTATTATCGTTGGCCACGAAAATAATATAAACTAGTTTAGTAAAATGCGATGTCTCTATTTGCGAGACAAATTTCAGATAAAGTGTGAATCTTTTGATCTGATTCAATCCGACTCAATTGAGTCGAATCAATGATTTGAATCTTCAAGATCCGAGTCATTGATATGAGCTAATAAAAATCCCTGATCGATCTTATAATGTAGGTTGATTTCTTACACTATTAAATTGTTTTAAACTCAAAATTGTAATTTATA
>CAIGQZ010033037.1:10910966-10930446 GCA_903798205.1 Danio tinwini
ACACACACACACACACACACACACACACACACACACACACACACAGGGAGTGCAGAATTATTAGGCAAATGAGTATTTTGACCACATCATCCTCTTTATGCATGTTGTCTTACTCCAAGCTGTATAGGTTCGAAAGCCCACTACCAATTAAGCATATTAGGTGATGTGCATCTCTGTAATAATAAGTAGGGGTGTGGTCTAATGACATCAACACCCTATATCCTGTGTGCATAATTATTAGGCAACTTCCTTTCCCTTGGCAAAATGGGTCAAAAGAAGGACTTGACAGGCTCTGAAGTAAAAAAAAAATAATGAGATATCTTGCAGAGGGATGCAGCACTCTTAAAATTGCCAAGCTTCTGAAGTGTGATCATCAAACAATCAAGCGTTTCATTCAAAATAGTCAACAGGGTCGCAAGAAGCGTGTGGAAAAACCAAGGCGCAAAATAACTGCCCATGAACTGAGAAAAGTCAAGCGTGCAGCTGCCAAGATGCCACTTGCCACCAGTTTTGCCATATTTCAAAGCTGCAACATCACTGGAGTGCCCAAAAGCACAAGGTGTGCAATACTCAGAGACATGGCCAAGGTAAGAAAGGCTGAAAAACGACCACCACTGAACAAGACACACAAGCTGAAACGTCAACACTGGGCCAAGAAATATCTCAAGACTGATTTTTCTAAGGTTTTATGGACTGATGAAATGAGAGTGTGTCTTGATGGGCCAGATGGATGGGCCCGTGGCTGGATCGGTAAAGGGCAGAGAGCTCCAATCCGACTCAGACGCCAGCAAGGTGGAAGTGGAGTACTGCTTTGGGCTGGTATCATCAAAGATGAGCTTGTGAGGCCTTTTCGGGTTGAGGATGGAGTCAAGCTCAACTCCCAGTCCTACTGCCAGTTTCTGGAAGACACCTTCTTCAAGCAGTGGTACAGGAAGAAGTCTGCATCTTTCAAGAAAAACATGATTTTCATGCAGGACAATGCTCCATCACACGCGTCCAAGTACTGGGCAAGAAAGGGTCTAAAAGAAGAAAAACTAATGACATGGCCTCCTTGTTCGCCTGATCTAAACCCCATAGAGAACATGTGGTCCATCATCAAATGTGAGATTTACATGGAGGGAAAACAGTACACCTCTCTGAACAGTTACTATTAATCAAAACTCCAGCCTGAACATGATAAAGTTTTCAATAATTTGATATATTCAACCAACAATCCTTTTCTATTCAAACAAGCCTTTTCCATTCAAAGAATTACAGTTATTAATAGTGTAGTGCTTATAAACGATCTGTTTATAAAAAAAAACTATTTACGAATAAGCTACTGAAGAATAAGCTGAATATGCAATGCATTATGATCATTCCATAATGATCACAGCGAAATAAGCTAAGCGTTTATTTTATGTATAAACTATATAAAAATAATTAAGAAATGTTAAGTAATGGAACATTATATGTAAAAAGTCTTAACCATTATATAGTGGGCCACAGGCTAAATAAAGGTCCCTTGTCAGAGCTGTACATCAATGTGGCACGCAATTCTGTTTAAAGCTTCTGTGAAGAACAGACTATATATGACAAATCACAGAATCTCAATAAAAAATGAGGCTTGCATCAACTAGGCTACATTATTTAAGGGCATTTATTTCGACAATGATAGGATCTGATGTCAAGCTTATCTTTTCTTTTTAATATTAAGATATTTTCTTTGAAATATGTACTACCACTTTTGTTCCTCATCACCGGTAAAATAACCAGCCTTTGTATTTAATGTACATTTTCCTGCCAGTTTGATGCTGGCTTAACTAAATTGTGGCCAGTTTTACTTATTAAACAGTCTTTTGTCCTGAACTCATTAGCACATTAGCGCAGAGAAAATATCAGATGCTTAAGAAATAATGACTTGTATTAAAAATGTAGCAAAAATATGTCAGAGGTTTGTGATGAAACGATTACAGTGGAGCATTAATTAAATCCTTATTTTTCACAGAGCGAAACAAATTATCACTGCACAGTTGTATAGCGGATGAGCACGAGAAAAAATACACACTTTATATAGGCAACTTTTTTTGGAAACTTTTTTCTTTTTGGAATGATTTTAATTTGGTATAATTTATATCTTCATTTTAATGTATGTTTTGTTGGTCAGTTATCTACTAAATGAACAAGAACAACAAATAACATTTGAGGTGAAGTCCTATATGCTTCAGCGCCAAAACAGAAACTGGTTTGTTAAAAAAATGATAATAAATATAAAGTTTCAGAGTGGCCTATATTAAACTCTTTTCATTGTTAAAAGTCAAAATCATCCATTGCACAGGTTAGTTTCACTTTACTTTGTTTAATCAAGTTGCTTGCCCACCAAAGATGCACGAATCAGCTGAAATGTTACCCAAATCCGCTGCTCCATTCTAATCATCCATCTGCCACCCGTCCGCACATATTATTTTATCTGATATATATATATATATATATATATATATATATATATATATATATTCGCACCCGATCGACACTTTAATAATTCTAATTTCTTTGTTTTAAGCATGATGATAGGTCACCGTGGATCGTTCGTTATTAACAGCAGATTCAGCTTTTACATATAGGCTACAGGAAAAAGAAAACAAAAACAGTGTCACTTCAGCCTAAACAGCAGCTATGTTACGTTTACTTGGCCTTTTTCTTTGCACTGGGCAAAAACAAAATAGCACCTACTGTGCCTGAATTCGGTGATTCCGCCTCACTTCCAAAACATGGCCAGCTGCACTAAATGATCGTTCGTTTGCATCGCTTGTTGCAGGAATGCACAAGCTTCTCCTTGCAAGGTGCTGCAGTCATGTAAATAAGGGATCTTGTTTCTCCCAGAACGATAGCATATTTTTTTGCTGGTCAACTGCTATGTCCCACTACATCCACCCGCAATTAATCATAATATTTTTAAAGTATTTTTTTATTACCCGACCGACCCGTGGATTATCTGCAGTGTCAGCGAATATAACTGCCATCCGCGCATCACTATTTCCTACAATAAGCAGGACAGGCTTTACAAGCTATTTGCAGCACTGAATGTGTTTCCAGATTACCTCGGAAGAATGAACTCTGTTGGAAGGATGAGAGAACTCAGAAACCCAGTGTAAAAATGCAGGAGTTCGCTGCTAAATCAATAAGGTCTATTGATTAAAAAAGGGTTATTGACAATCAATTGATCATCGAGTATTCGTTAACATCCCTAGTCAGTGTATAGATGCAAGACTAGCAGCAATTTAATACAAAGTGGCAAATATGCTAAAGACAAATATTGTATCTGTAAAACGCTTACCTGTAAATGGTCATCATCGACTGCAGTGACATACTCCACCACTGCTCCTCCACTGTCTACAAGCACCACAGAAGTCATGACTCATACCCCACACTCTGCTGACCTCCTGTGGCAAACTCCAGAACTGCACAACAACAGACAAGAGAAAAAAAAAACATGTTAAGCTTTAATGAAACAAAGCAAACAGCATGCTTGTTTTATCAGTCTCGTTCAACAGGAAACTCGCTCTTTGCTAAGGAACAGAACACCAAAACAGGAAGCCTGCCTATGAAACACTAATGCCATAGCAACAGCTAACACGTTTTGGACTGTAGAGCTAAAACGAAAGTCATTACAGCTGGAAAACAATCAAAAAATAATGTTCTTCACAATAAAACCTTCATCAAAAAAAAAATGGAGAGAAACAAGAAGCGTCAGTGGGACAGTCTAGCAACTGAATTATTGAGTGACTTTGCCAACACGCTCCAGACGGCTAAAGAACACCACAATACAGTGACAACATATGCTCAAAGCATTCAGATCCGAAGGAATGTTTCAATTAAAATCTAAATTGCCATTCCTAGCCTGTATGTCTTCCTTTTATATGGAAAAATAAAACTGAGGTTTAACAAAATGTTCTCATCATTTTTTTATAAAAAAAAAACTAAAGAGGATAAATGTGCACCATAGAAGTACTTCACATGACTACAGGTTAAAATTACAATAACTAAGCAGTTTTCTTTTCAGAAAGTGAATATATGAATAATGACCAATACTTAAATATCAGATAAAAAAATTAAATGGCATCAAGAAAACAAGATTGTATGCAAAATCTTTAGAAATACAAAAATGAAACAATAGTATCTCGTGAGAAAGCAAAAAATTTTGAATTAAAAAATACTTAAAGGTGCTACATTTAAGTTAGACTCTTCTAAAGCATAAAAATACCATAATATATCTGCAGATATTTAATTAACATGTTTAGTGAGCATTCCTGTTTACCTGAAAAATAATGCTAAAGTCAGATACTCTGCTTTAAAATGTGAGTTACGTGCAGAAACGTCTGACATAAATTTAAATTCAGCCATTCAGAAGTTCAGAATAGTGCACTTACTGCACTCCAACAAAATGGTAAGGTTTATAATCTAATTAATACAATAAACCTCTTTAACATTATTAAATTTACATGTTAAATCACTGATGTGTGTTGGCTTGCCCTGAAGTTTAATTTCATATGGAAATGCTGCTGCTGCTGCTTTCATTAGTATGGCAATAAATGTCATGTAAAATGGCATTCAAACTCACATTGTAAGCATTTAACACTGAATAAAGCACATGAGGTTTACCTGAGGTGATCATTCTCATAGCTTTCTGTTGTTCACCTGTGAGAAATAGAAGCAGTTTCTAATATATCAATTCGAGGTGTTGGTTAGGACAAAAACTCCTTTTACTATGGAATAATTCCTTCTATCGCAAGCTGATACTTTTATTTAGAACACGACTTAAATCAGCTTTAAATCAGCCTTTAGGCTCGACAGTCCAGCACACTGCTGTTGATGTCCTCAATCTGGCATCCAGCACTTGTGTTTGTTTTGAACCAGGAGTGCAATATCTAGTTCAACCACTGGGTGTCTAAATTACATACTGCACCTTTAAAGGAGCAGTAGCAGGTTTGACACCCAGTGGTTGAACTAGGTATTGCACTCCTAGATCAAAACAAACTGAAGCGCGGGTTGCCAGATTGAGGACAGGAGCGAGTGATTTAAACCACGTTCTAAATAAAAACAATGCAGCAGATAGTTCACCTCAGATCTTAAAAATAAAATAAACCGCTTAAAATTGAACTTTAGAACTAATGTAATTCAGCATCTACATTTAATAATGTTAAAGAGGGCTAATGTGTATTAGATGGTTTATAAACCTTACCATTTCGTGAGTGCATATTCTGTGCTTCTGAATGGCTGTATTTAAATTTCTGTAGTGTTTCGTCTGGTGCAAACAGCCAAACTGCTTATCACTGTGTATCTCGTCATGAAGCGTGTTGTTAGGACATGCGGTTACAATGTAACCTGCTCACCAAATATTTAAGTTCGTAATATTAATATTATTTGCTAATTAATAACCTCATGTGGAACTGAATCTGTCTCATTTTAGAGTCTACTGTCCACCGGAAGTCGCATTTCAGTCACAGACGCACGCTACCAGAGCCTTTCTGAATGAATGAATGAATAAAATACGCGGTTTTCCACCAAGGCAACCCGGACTGCTGAAATATAATTGGCTAAACTGGCATTGGGCAGGTTAAAAGAACATAAACATAGACAGTGTTACAGCACGGAAAAGACATTTTCAAAGCAGAATATCTGACTTCAGCATTGTTTTTCAGATAAACAGGTATGTTCACTTAGCATGTTTTTTAAATATCTGCAAACATATTATGGTTTTTTATGCTTTAGAAAAGTCAAAAACTTACATGCAGCACCTTCAAGTGCAAAAATAAAGTTATTACTCTCCTTCACTTATCCAAATTCTTTAGTGTGTTTGTGTTTAATGCCATGCCAACATCAAGGCAGGAAAAATTATACTTTAGCTAAATTATACGATGTACAATTCATTTTTTTGCTAAAATCTCTAAAACTGTATTTAGCTTAGCTGTTTAACAAAAGTATAAGTGTTTGTATATGTATTTGGCTTAAACTGTTTAAACGAGTTAAGCGGTTAAAAAAAAAAAGATTTCTCACAGATTTAAAACCAGCCACAATCTAATAAAACATGTTTAATGGAGGGGTTTTGCCAAAAAGAAAATGTTGGAGGATCTTCTTGTATTAAAAACGCACGTGTCATCTCTCAAATCTTATTCATGTTCATCAAATAATAGCATGTGCATTAGAACTTATGCTACATGGTTAATCTTTTTTGGGCATTAAACTCATAATTCTACTAAACGTACACGAGGATTGAGTGAATAAAAGAGTTCCATGGGGAAAGAAATTACACTACATACTGTGTCTTCATGGCATCAAGGATGTTTGCTTTTACTTAATTATTGCAAAGAGTAAATAGAGAATGTCACAGACAATGACGTTCCTTGGTAAATTCCTAGCCCGATTGCCAAAGCAACGCAGTCACAAGGTCTGCGCAGGGACGAAGAGGGGTGTGGCAAATAAACATGACATACACTTCCTCACAGATGCATCTTGATCATGTTATGCACAAATGACACAAAACGACACGTTTCTTTCAACTTCCCCATTAGAGCTTTCCCCATAACTGCTGTTCTAGAACAACTCAATTAAATAAAAAGAAAGCATCTAAAATGTCTGCATAAGCTACAATAACATGTCATTCTACACTTTGTGGCTAAATAGCTCGCTGAGTGTACTGTTACCTAAAGCATGTTTCAATTCAACACTTGCTAAGTTATTAGACAGCATCACAAGGAAGTTCAAGCAGTAACTCATGTTTCCAACCTATTGTTCCTGGTGTAACAGAGGAATTCCTTGTCCGTTCGGAGATGCATTTCAACTTCGCAGGAAACATTTCAAGCCAACTCCAATCTACTTTAGCCATGGCTCCTTGTCCTTGAGAAATCTTCACATTCCAACAAACTGACTCCACGTACGGCAGACACTTTCCCCAGCACAGCAGCATCAGGGAAAAAGCGAGTAAGGAGCGAATGAGAGAAGCGCACGTAGTCTGCACGCCAGAGCTGTTGCACACTATAGCTTTCATTTCCTGTTATGTCGTCCACACCTGTTTCACTACGTCTTCCTTCTTCAGTGACTCTGTATCTTCCCCTTCTCTATCTTTCTATCATGCTCACGTCTCCAGGGTGAGGCAGCGTTTGAAAGTTGGACTCAGCATTCTGTGAGGCAGAATCACATGGTCAGAGCTTTCCGAACAGGCATCACATGACCAGGGCACAACGCTGCTTTTGTGTCCTCAACAGACTCTCCAGTGATGCAACGTCCCACCTTTAGAAACACACACACAGCAGCAGCGAACGCTAAAATCAAGCCTCCACCCAACAGTCCTCCAGATGCAACAAATTATTCCACAATGAAAATCAACTGACCTCAGCTTTCGGTCAAAACATGTCACCTAACTGACAAAAAGCCACTTCATGTTTTTACTAGATTCAGTTCTTCTGTAGCCTTCAGAAACAAAGGTATATTTCACAAACAACATCATTTACGGATCTTAGTTTCTTTTCTTATGTGCATAATTTCCATTTCAATTGGATGTTTTAAAAAATATTTAATAGCACTATTATGCTGTGAAACCATGCAGTGTCTTAAAGAGATAGTTCATCTAAAAATGTATATTTTATCATCATTTTTTCACTCTTGACTTTTTGAACTAGTCTGAGCTTTTTATTTTCTGTTGAACACAAAAGATACACTGAAAAATGTTGGAAATCTGTAAACATTGATTTCCATAGCAGGAGAAACAGATGGAAATCAATGGTTCCAGTATTCTTTAGAATATCTTTTTGTGTTCATGCTGCATATATATATTATGGATGTGACATTTGCAGTAAAAACTCAAAACATAAATTCACATAGAATAAGATGATATTATATTGAAGCTACTGCTTATAATTTCCAAAACAACTAACCACAGAGTTAAGGAACCAGAAAAATATCAATCTGTAAACATTTTTTATATTTTAAATGTGAAAAATAAACATGCGTTATACGTAGAGCTGCACGATTCTGGCTTAAATGAGAATCGCGTTTTTTTTGCTTAAAATCAAGATCACGAATTTCTCACGATTCTGTAGATGTACAATAAGGTTAATATTAGTCGGCTATTATTATTGTTATTTCTCAAACATATGGTAAAACAACTATAATAATAATAATAATAATAATATGTGTAGCTGTTGGTTAAAATGCTAAATTTTGAATAGACTTTAAATGACTTGAACAGACTTTAAATACGTCCTGGTCATTAATGCACAGTAAAGGGACAACATCAGAATACAGCTATTCATAATTCTGATGTTGAATTATTATGTTTGAGACATATGCTTGCAATCTCTTATTGGCAACACTATTAGACCATTTTTTTCACTGGTAAAATGACACATTTGTCATTATCAGATACCCTCTTACATTATATTCAACATCATGTAGGCTACAGTAGTTATACTGACACTGTTCATAAACAGTTACTTTTATGCACAACTCTGTGTTAGCTATGAAAGTAAAACATTAATTGCTTGTCGCAATCATAACTGTAAAATGCGATATGGTTATTTAAATGATGTGCACGCTTTCGCTTTCATTTTCACTGCTAAGTGCTGTTCATACTTCCCGCATGGCTCCCAAACGATCACTCTGTGCCACAAAGTGAATGTTATTTACAACTTTATTACCTGTTTTTCACAGCCTATGCAAGTTCTGTCTACTAAAGTAGATGCGCGTGCTTCTATCATTAAGTAGGGCGCTCGCTGCCCTCTCTGTGGTAACAGCTCACGATCAGCAGCTCATGTCACGTGTGATTTCGTGGCCGCGAATACATCATTAAATGAAGACAGAAATTACATTTTTGGGTGAATTCTACCTAATAAATAAAGTATGTGACCCGTTCAACATCACTTGGAGGTTGCTGAGCAACGTATGTAAAACAATGTGAAGACTCGTGCGGCCGCCTTTGCTTCTCTCATGAATCTGAAAATATAATTGGCAGAATCGTAGAATTGCTGGATTAAGATAGTCTAGGGGGTCGAATCGAGATTGCAATCTTTTTTTGATTAATCGTGCAGCTCTAATGTGTTATGGATGTGACAAAAAAGTCTGCGAGTTTACAGTATACAACATCTACTTCGTAGAAATTCTGTGAATTAAACTGCACAACCCAAAAGAAACAATGCTAATCAAGAGGATAAGAGTTGGCTCTCTATGGAATAAAAATCATTGATTTAAATTTATTTTACATTTTTGCATTTATGAGGGAAAAGCTTCATTATGGATGTGACATCTCTGCGTTATGGATGTGACGGATGTGAAATTTTCACTCGTGTGACGTCTGTAAATCAAATATAATTGTTTGAAAACACTGACAGAAACATTTTTGAGTATTTTTAAGGCACAGTAAAATACAAGCCTTCACAAAAAATGAAGAAGCTGTTTCGCTATTTTGACAATTAAATTGACTAAATGCTGTGGGTTTGTGTAATCAGGACTATTGACAGAAAATTGTACTTAGAATATCAGATGATAAAATAAAATCTAGTCCAGCTAGTGTGCTTTAACACATCCCAAAATGTTGCAAAATTTGTTCAGTGAGACAGGAGTAGGTAGAGTAGGTGGTCTTCATTGACTATTTGAACAAACAGGTTTACTATCCTCTGTAAACAGAAAAGATTAAAACATTTCAGACCCTGTTTACAACTGTATTCATTTAACATTGTCCAATTTTGATCAGAATGACAAAAAGTCATTTTAATACTGGGTGGAAAGTCCGATTGGGCTTAAAAATATTACAAGTCATAAAGCCTTTTTGTAACTAACGCACTGAAACTATCTAACTAAACGTTCAACATTGCAATATGCTCTAAAAGATAATAGCAATTAAAGATATATATTTTTTGATATTACAAAAAACAACATCATTATTACATAGACTAAACTAATTAATATATTAAAAAAAAATGTATTTTTTTCATTATCACTCACATAATGCAATCTGTTAATCCACTCTTGCTCTAAATTTACAATTTACAAAAGAAGGTGGTTTCTTTTTTTAATAATATGAGTCAGTCACCAAAAGATCAGATGGCAAACAGCGGAATCTGTGCATGAGTCAACAGGGGTCAAATATTTGGGCCAACGACAGAGCAAATGTTGACTGACCTTGTACAAAATTGGTTCTCAGAGCAGACAAACTTTCCAACATTCAAATGCTGGATGCCAAATGAAAAGTTATGTTCAGGGAATGGTCACATTGCAATCTACAAATAACCAAAGAAGAGCACAAATAAATGCTTTCTGTATCTGATAAGAGATGTGCACATTAACAAACTTGTGTTTAATAAATTATTGACTTCATAAAACAGTTTTTCCAACCAAATGGAGCTGATCTCCTATATAGTATACACTTTTATAATATTTAATTACACCAGATCTAATCTACAGAATAATAAATGATAATAAAACTAAAATAAAAGTAACTCATTGTATCACAGCACAGAATAAAAATCATATTGAGCAAGAACTTAATGTGCCGCTAATATTCTATTTTATAGGGTTTTGCATTTAGTTTTGAATCTATCCCTACAATATGTTTACATGCAGCCATGGTAAAAAAAAAAAACGTTTTGGTTGTTATAGATACATTTCTCATCACTCTTATTTCCTGTGACAACCACTGTTAAAAACAAAAAGCCCATGTCTAAATTTCAGCTCCGATGGCGTCCTAAATCCTCATTGATTTAACCATATAAATTGGAACCGAGTCCAATGATCTAGAACTAATTTATCAACCCAAACCCCTAATGCCAGCACAAAATAAGCAGGATGTTTCACAGTGGTGTTTTTAAAAATAAGAACCAATCAACTTATATTGAGCTTAAAAACACAATGGCCAATCAGATGTGTTTCGATTAGTCACCGCAAAAGGCAGAGTTGTGCTGAGTGCACATGCTCAGTTACATCAAAATGTGCTCTCAACAATTCTCTCCTTAATCAACAAACTGCAGGTTCATTACTAAAGGAGATTCAAGTGCTGTTACACTAGTGAGTTTTCATTTTAAATATATAGGTCTAAATTTTGTTGTGGTTATGCCTGGTAATAATTCATACTACTCCAGAACTCGAGTTATGAAAATTTTAGTACAGAGAGTCTATTAACACAAACCTTTCAAAACGAAGGCACAGCTATTCATAATCAAATCTTACTGGTCTTCTGGACTATTGCATATTGTTCCTTGATTTATCAAGTCTCTCAAATATGACCATTTCCCAAACATGTGCATGTAAAAAAATTAATGACGTCAAGAAAAGGCATGGGACAATAACCAATTTGAAGATTTACCACAATTTGGAAAGGTCACAGTTTTAAAACTGTTAATGTTATACAGTTTCTGCGATATTTATAAAAAAAATAAATAAACTGTACGTGTTGTCAAAGACTATTTTATTGATTTATTTATTTAGGGCAATAAATATCTCCAGCAGCAAAGGACCAAAAGCTACTGGTCAGCCCACAATTCAGAAAACATTTGAAAAACTAATCGCTAATGCACACATTCAAGC
The DNA here is from genome assembly GCA_903798205.1 of Danio tinwini. Taxonomy (NCBI): domain Eukaryota; kingdom Metazoa; phylum Chordata; class Actinopteri; order Cypriniformes; family Danionidae; genus Danio; species Danio tinwini. Next base: position 10,922,523 of record CAIGQZ010033037.1, read on the forward strand.
ATGCTATGGACCTGAACAGTGATGTATTGTGTTCAATGGCTCAAAAGTTGTTGTTTTATACCAAGACATTTGAAAATAACTTATTTTAGAGTAGTAATCAAATCCCAATATTGTGAGACCGTAACACTGATATTTTTATCCAAGATTACCATACCGTCAGAATCTTACACTGGTCCATGCCTAGTCAAGAATAATGCAAAATATACACCCAAGAGTTATTTTTAATTTTTTATTTATTAAATGTAAACATAGCCACATTTTACAGCTTCAGTGATCATAATGGAAGTTTTAGTGCCATATAATACAAGTGGTCTCAACAACAAATGCTGTATTTTGACATGATGACAACACCACAAACTAGTGGAGTGTTTAAATGTCAAAAAAAACTCTACAATAAATAACTGAACAAAACAGAATAAGTACAATAAGATTTTGAAGTAACTAAATATTCCTCAAGAGTACAATAAAATCAATAATTAAGAAGTGGAACGAGGGTGGCACAGCTGTAAAACTATCTGTCCATGCCAACGATAACTCAGAGGGGGCAAAGGCTTTATATGTAATAATTCTAGTTCCAAAGAGCACTGAACACACCCTGCTTATTAATCTCAGCACATCTAGAAAAGCAGGGAGACCCAGTTTAATAATCCAGCCTTCATTTTTAACCCACAAAATCCAAATGTTCAGTCTTTTTACTTTCCTAACACTTTATTCTAGTGGAAAAGTTTAACATTCAAAGCTGCTTTCATTACAAGAGAATTTGGCATCTAGTATACCTTTTTGCATTTACACATCATACTGTGTTTAAGTCAAAATTCAGTGAGTCACTGATTTGTGGACTGCAGGAAAATGTCACATTCAGTGAAAACGTAAAGGAAAAACTCACCCTACTCATGGGCATTCAATTGGAAACCCAGCAACGTCTGCATAAGGACATAATCCAATGCACGAACATGCTTTTTCGTCCCGCCCTTATTTCGATTAATCTCCCCAATCTTTGACCTGTCCATGCATGCTCATTCATCTCAATAAACCCTTTTTCTATGGCTTTTAGACCATTTATAATCATATTGTGATTTAGAAGCAGATATGTAGGAGATGTAACTCCTAATGGAGCAAAGAAAATCCATTCAAGGCCCTGCACCTTTCAAAGACCTTATCGGTTAAAAATGAGCAACTGCTGATTAGGTGGATCAAAGTCTGCTTTTGTTGACTTCAGCACATCCCTCCTTTCTCAGCAGTCTATTCTAAATATAAGGTTTTCAATCTTTTAAAAGCCACATATATGATTATCCTTGTGCAGGAGAGTAGACCGCAATGCTAAAATTGAAATGGAAATTCCTAAATATAATTTAAAATATTTATATTTAATTTTTTGTATATAATTATTTTATGCTATATAATATATTCTATATAGTTAACATGAAATTTCTATTCAAATATTTCTAAAGCATTTATTAACCGTATTAATATTATAACTACTAATACATTTTAAAAACAATAATACATGATGCAATTGTTTTAATCTTACTCAATCTTCAATCTTAGTACTGCATTTATTTGCTCATTCACTCATTGAAACTACTATTAGGTCTATTTTAATCTAATATTGTTTATTTATATGGCTTGTTTGTTTGTGTTTAATGCAATGCCAGCTTCTAGGGATGCACCGATCCCGATACTTGGATCGGATATCGGTTCAATATCGCATATTTTTGCTGGATCGGGTATCGGCCAGCTGGTACTGATCTAAATCCGATCTTGCGTGTGTGCGCTGTATTCTGTGTAATTTATAAGCCAACAAAAGCCACGAAGGAAGCCTATTATAGGGCACTAGAAAGTTGTCAAGCAGACCTACTATATCATAAATGTTTTGAAGCCACTCTATAGTTTAATGTGAAGTACAGATGAAGATTCATGTGGTTAAATTCATGTTCACTTCAGCGCTTCCCGCCCCCGCCCCTGTCAATCATTCTCCATTCATTTACAATTCAAGCTGCATGTCGCGTTCATGACAGCACGAAAAACTTTCTCCTAGATTATTAGTTCCTGTTAGTTTAAATAATCAGTGTGGAAATACATTTAGTTTTGCATTAAATTGGTTAATTTTAACATGCAACATGGAGATCATTGCTGTTTCTAAAGCACGCGCTGTCTGTTAGATCAGCAGATCGCATTCACAACACTGGAGTAGGGTTAGGCTTTTACCTGCGCTTCACACACAAAGTAGTCCTACCTGAAACTTTAAATTAGAAAAGGCTCAATAATCATTGGACATCCTCAACGCACTGATTTCTCCCCTTTGTGCTGCTGTTTTGGAAGTGTCCATATACCGGAGGGCTGCGCGCTGTGTCTCAGTAATGCAATCGCTTCATTCAGGCACCGGCTGCGCAGACGCGACATGCGCCGATCCGTAAGATTATTCTTATAATAGGCTAAATTTATGTTCTTATGTTCCTTTGGCGAATGTTTGTTCCTTATGTTTGTGCCGCGAAAAGTTTGCAAAGCCTTGCTTATTGTGGTTTAGTTGATTAAATTAATAAAAGTGAAAATGACGGCCCGGGGCATATGAATTGTTATTAACAGAAAATCATTTAGCCTAATATAGGCTACTCTGAAACGGAATATTTCTAAACTGACGGTTTAGTTTAGTCTGCTTCAAACCTGCAGGAAAATATCAGGCTTTGCTAAAAGGCCGATTGTTTTACCAACGATTAGGGTCAATAGTGGTAGCCTATTACAGATTTCAAAGAAAAATATAAATATAAAAAGGAAACCACAGATCAGATCAATGTCATAATGAATGCTCAAATAATGTAGTCCATAGTTTATAGCAAGCATCGTATTTAGTTAAATTGTGCCATCTGTCATCTACAGTAGGCCCATAGGTCTGTTATTTTTACTAAAGAAGATATACTATTTGAGTTTATCACCAGAACTACAGAAACCGTATTATGTAAAAAAAAAATAATAATAATAATAGTGATAAAAAAAACAGCACAATATCGGGATCAGATCTGTATTGGTCGATACTCAGAATTTTAGTATCGAGATCGGATCGGTTTAAAAATAATAATAAAATGGTATCGGTGCATCCCTACCAGCTTTTATGGCTATATTCATGATGAGAAAATGTTTGTTTTCTATTCTCTAAAACTGAATAGAAAACAAATCCTAAGAATTAAAGCCAGCTGCACAATATTATAATATGCTTCATATAAAATGCTTTTGCAGGATTTTCTCCTAGTATTAAAAAATATATATGTTCCTGGAGTGATTCTACAGCAGATGTAAACACTCTGGTCCCACTCATTGGAAAGTTTTAGAGGTTTTTCTTTCATACATTGGAGCTAATTTTATATAGTTAGTTCATTGTATCCAGATATTATCAAGACCAATTATCTTTATTGTTCTTAACATATGAACAATTTACTGGTTTGAAGTGCAAATAAGGTATTGGACAAAATTTGAGGTCTGTCAATAGTGCTACTTTTATAGAGAGTCTGTTTCCACATTCTCTTTGATTGCACAATGTCAACAAAACCAGATATTAAAATAAGGATCCTTCAATTCTAGATGTTTGTTCATTTATATAGTAATATACTGTGGCTGAGAGCACTTAATGTGCTGCAATTTAAGAAAACACATGCACTTACAAAAAACGCTAGCAAATTAAGAAAATATCATCCGTTTAACAGCACACGTGCTGCAAATCCTTACATGCATACAGATTAAAAGAAATGCACTGCATTTTCACACAACGCAAACAAATTAAAATGCGCTGCATTTTCTCACAATGCAAACAATTTACGAAAACGTTCTGCATTTTCTTACAACACAAAAATATCCAAACACAACGGAACTGTTTCAAGGGGACCCAAAAACATGATGGACAGCGCTGTGCCATGACTATTGCTCAGTGTAGTTGTAGGTGATCTTTGAAAGGTGAGTTTGTTTGTTTGTTTGTTTTAATATCCCGATTCCCGCGTCTTTAGTATTTATTAGTCTTTATAACCATAACCTAAATAGCCGGGGTCCATCACGTTTTAGGGTCTCCTAGAAACATTTCCGTTGTGTTGTGACAAAATGCAGAGCGTTTTCATTAAATGTCTGAGTTGTGTGAAAATGCAGCACGTTTGTTTGTTAAATGTGTTTGCGTTGTGATGAATTGCAGCACGTATGCTTTCAAACATATGAAGAGCTTTTCTCAAATTGCTGCCGTCTTTTTTGTATTACGTGTTTTCTTAAATTGTAGCACGTTAAGCTCTCTCAGCCACCATAGTAATACAATAGGGTTTACATTTGTTAAGATTAGTCAATATTAACTACCACTGAATAAAATTTCTAAAGTATTTATTAATTTTATTTCGCATTACATTCATACTTAGTCATTAGTAGAAGCTTTTGTCCAAAGTGACTTACAAATGAGAAGGCATTCAGTAATTCAACAAGAAAAGGCAACACACAAGAAGTGCTCATTATACAAAGGAACTGTTAGTGCTAGAGTGTTTGTTTGTTTTCTTATAGAGTGAAGTGTGCTTCTACAGATGGTTTATCAAGCCCAATCACTTGTGTAAATCATGTTTTTTTTAGAGATATGAAGTGATTGTAAGAAAGTGTCTGGTGCGAATGTGCAAAATTAGTGCAAGTGGCAGTTAAAGTGGCAGAGAGATAAAACAGTGTGTTTTCTTCAAGAGGTTTGTCAAGCCCTCTCACCTGTGTGAAGCGCTCAGATTTGAAATGCATTGCTTTCAGTATTTACTGACACATTATTGAGGTCAAAAAATTATCTGTCATTATTAAATGCACATATCCTAACAATAAACCTGGTTTTGTTTAACACCATTACAAACACCAATGCTACAATATGCAAAGATCAGTAGGGCTGCAACAAAGAATCGATTCAAATCGATTACCAAAAGCGTTGGCAACGAATTTCATAATCGATTCGTCAAATCGCGCAACACGAAGACATTTAATTATTAAAAAAAAAAAAAACTTTGGTTGAGCAAGGACTGGAGTGAATGCACTCTGCCTCTCTCGCGCACAGATGCTAGCAGAGTTCGGTGCCTCATAGACAGTATGGAGCAAAACGAGTAGAGGTAACGTTAGAGGAAAGATGCATGGCGAAGGAAGAGAAATCTGTGCGTCCCTGTATGGGAGCATTTCACATAAATAAACAAAAAAAAGTGTGTTAATGGGCAAATATGCAAAAGTGCGGACGGGAGCTCCACGGCAATGATCCAGCACCTGAAATGCAAACATGTTGGATTCTTTGATGAGGATAAATGGAACAAGGGAGCAGGGTAAATCACTACAGAATCCTACTTTTGTTCCGTTTTGAAATGAGGAACATAATGGCTCTGGTGCTTGTGTTTACTTGTTATCCAGCTCGACAAGCATGACGTGAAAAATTCAAACTGAGCTTTGAAGCGTTGGCTGACACTGAGCCAAAGAAAGACATGTCATATTATCACAATTATGCAGTGTGTTTAAACACCCAATGCTTATTTTATGTTTTAAACATGTAAATACACACAAGTACTAGTAAAACAATACATTTAGAGTTTGTAAAACACACAAGAAAGTCTATGGAAGTCTAACAATCCATTCAAATATAATTTGCCCATGTGTATTATTCATCTCAGATACACATAGTGAAAGTAACAATAATGTTCAATCTATTCTTCTCCCAGCTGGCCAGCCACTTGCTTGGATGCATTTTGGGAGTAACTGATGAATTTACGTGCTGAATCCTGCGTATTCTACTTTTATGAATGAGGCATGCACACGGCTGAAGTAAACATGGCGATGCCCATCTCACACTATAGATCACGATCAAGATCATTTATACGTCTTTTAAACAACAAAAGACACTTATATATTATGTATTAAACTAGAAAAGCATAATAAAAGGGATACATCTGTCATACAGCGCTGAGGTGTGTCACGTGACGCGTCACCACAGAAACATCAAAGGGTGAACGCTCTCTCCCCATTCCAGACAGAATCTTTTAAACTCACCAGTGAAAGAGTTAATAACAGAAGTAAAGCAGCGGTGGTATAATTACTTTGTATTGCAAGACTAAAGACACGTTTTTATTCACTCGCCTTTTTTGGATCTTTCCATCTGTTGTCATGTATAGCTACACTGCAAAAAATCTTTTCTTATTTAGTCATTTCATCTCGTTTCCAGTCCAAATATCTAAAAATCTTAAATCAAGAACAGACAAGAGAAATGGCATGAGAAAATTAAGTGATGCTTAAAACTTATCTCATTAAGATTATTTTTTTTACCCCATTGGCAAATAATTTTGCGTGTTTTAAGCAAACAATTACTTAATTTTGAGGGGGTTTTTTTTCAGAAAAAAAGACAATTTCTTATGTCATTTCATGTGTCTAGTATGCATCTTGATTTACATTTTTTTAGATATTTGGATTGGAAAACAGGACAAAACTAAGTTTTTTGTTTATTATTATTATCATTATGACAGCTCAGGGATGTTCAAGGACAACATGTTTGTGCACTTTTTAAAGATTTTAGTTCTGTTTTTGAATAAAGGGTTAAAAATTAATTATTTTGTTGCTGTTTTTTCATCTGATTCATCGCTTAATTGGCAATAATATATATATATATATATATATATATATATATATAAATCGGCAGATTAATCGATTATTTAAATTATGGTTATTTGCAGCCCTAAAGATCAGTGGCCTAGATAAACTATCACCCCTTGCCAAAGGGATTGATCAAAATGTAAAAGTCCGTGGCACGATTTCAACTCATACAGTAATGACTTGCTTATGAGATGTCTGCATTTCACAGTAACATGCAAAGACAATCCTGACATTTACCATAAGAGTGCGTGTAACATCACTGTTTACACCAGTGACTACAACAAAGTCCTGATCCTGCACTACTCTCTCCAAATAAGTGGGCGTCACAATATAAACACTAAAGAAAATACAACACACCAACGTTATCTCAATCCCTTAAAAGGAAAACCTACACTTAATACATGTGCTCTTCTCAGGAATAAAGACAGCTTTTTCTTGAGCATAAACCTGGTGAACATCGAGCATCTCTGACACAACTGCAGTGGATAAATTTCAAAGCTACAATATAAAGCTCATATAAGCTAATATACATTTTGAACCCCTTTCTTCAACAAAAATCCACAATTTATCAAGAAAACAGATATATGAACAGCGTACATTAACGTTACAGTTATAGTTGTCAACTCTGCTAGCATGTAGCTTAGCCAGTTTGCAAAAAGACGACACATGCGAGCTGAAACACAACAAAATCAGCCACTTCTAAGCATAAAAAAGAAAAAAAGCACTTGTCTACATGTCAGGCATACTCTATATTGCAAAGCGAAACTAAAGAGCACCGCAAAGCGCCTCATTAGCTTCGTTACACAGAGCTAAGCTAATACAACCGCAGAGTCCCTGCTAATGCTTCTTCGGGGTATGAGTGACATAAAAGTAGATTTCTTACCTTAAAAATCTGATTTTCTGAATAAAACCCACTTTCTGTGTTGGTCTGGTTTACACAGATATAAGAAACATGGAGTTTGGCGGCTGTGGTGTGTGAAAGCCCGTCAGACTGTGGCCGTTAGCGGCTAAACGCTAACACACCTGATCATCACATATACGGGTCTCTCTAAAGTAAACAGACACACTGAACTAGTTCACTGGCTACTGGTGATGGGCATCCAGCACTACAAACTAGTGCAAGTCAAACCAGTCTCTGTGATAATCGGGCACGGAGAACACAAAGTTGTGTTTGCAGACAGTATCCAGGTCAGAGCCATAGCAGAAAGACACGGACCGAGAGAAAGAGAAAGAAAGACAGATAGAGAGAGAGAGAAAGAGAGAGAGAGAGAGAGAGAGAGAGAGAGAGAGAGAGAGAGAGAGA
>CAIGQZ010033037.1:10934583-10957914 GCA_903798205.1 Danio tinwini
TTCCACTGCATCCAACAATGTTTCAGACATCTCCATGTCTGGTGGTTCTTTTAGATCTGTATGTTCTGTGTCTGTGCCAGCTAGATCATCATATAACGATTTATATTCCTCCATTATCTGATGCACCACCTCAACAGTTTCTGTCATGGACTCTGGAGATCCAGAGATAGTATCACCTTCTGTCATCACCACAGCAGGGTTTGTTGACTCTACTAAATCCACACTGTTCTCCATCTCTGTACCCTCTGATAAAGAGAGGCTTTCAACATCGGTTTCAGCAACATGAGAGTCATTTGCTTCAGAGTTGACATGGTCATCATCTGCCACCTCAACAGTTGTTTTGTCTACTGGGTGAAGTGCTGAAGACAGTTCATCCTGTTCTGCTGTGTTTATATCAGATGGATCTATCACAGCCTCCCCTACAGCTTCTGGGTCTTCTGCTTTAACATCAACAGTCTCCAACCCATTGAGGATCTCTGCTGTATTGTGATCTTCAGACAACCTCACTGCTGTCACCAGGTGCTGATCACCAACTGAAGCGGCTGCAATCTCCACTGTAGATCCAGCCAGGATTTTCACAGCGCTCATTAGGTCAGACATTGCAGTAACTGCAACACAATTAGTAATATTTGGTATTACGAAAATTTGTAGATACAGTTGAAGTCAGAATTATTAGCCCCCTGTATATTTTTTTCCCTAATTTCTGTTTAGCGGAGAGAAGAGTTTTTCAACACATTTCTAAACATAATAGTTTTAATAACTAATTTCTAGTAACTGAATGATGACAGTAAATAATATTCTAGATATTTGTCAAGACACTTCTATACAGCTTAAAGTGACATTTAAAGGCTTAACTATGTTAATTAGGTTAACTAGGCAGGTTAGGGTAATTAGGCAAGTTATTGTATAACGATGGCTTGTTCTGTAGACTATCAAAAAAAAAAATTAGCTTAAAGGGGCTAATATTTCTGACCTTAAAATGGTATTCAAAAATTTTAAAACTGCTTTAATTCTAGCCGAAATAAAACAAATAAGACTTTCTCCAGAAGAAAAAAATATTATCAGACATACTGTGAAAATGTCCTTGCTCTGTTAAACATCATTTGGGAAATATTAAAAAAACAAATAAATTAAAAGGGGGCTAATAATTCTGACTTCAACTGTAAATATAATATTTTAGTTTTCATTGAAAAAATGTATAGTAAAATCTTGTTGGTGTAAACTTATTGGTTTGACAATTGACTTTTATTTTATAAAATGCTTTGTAAGCTATAAGTTTAATCTTAAAGTCAGCTTAAAATGGAAGTTAAGATTTCCCATATCCAACTGAAACGGACCTTAAATTAAGAAGAAAAAAAAAACAGAGGGCGGTGCATGAAGTAGTCCTATAGGAGAAGCGATTGGTTTATTGGAAGATGGGTGTTGCAAACAAAATTAAGGAAGAATGACCAATGGATAAAAGCAGGGAAGAAACAGGACACCCCCTGATAGCCCCACCCTAAAGGCATTCCAGAAGTGTGACCAGAAGTAAAGAAAAGTAATTTCGAGATGGGAAGGAAGGTTATGGTAGGCTACTCATTCATTCATTTTCCATCGGTTAGTTCCTTTTTTCATTATGGGTCTCCACAGCGGAATGAACCTCCAACCTATCCAGCATATGTTTTGCGCAGCGGATGCTCTTCCACCTGCAACCCAGCACTGGAAAACACCAATACACTCTCACATACACTTACATACACTACGGCCAATTTAGTGTATTCAAATCACCTATACTACATGTCTTTGGACTGTCTGGGAAACTGGAGCACCTGGAGGAAACCCATACGAACACGGAGAGAACATGCAAACTCAGAATGCCAACTGGCTCTGTTGGGACTCAAACCTGCACCCTACTTGCTGTGAGGTGACAGTGCTAACCACTGAGCCACCGTGTCACCCTAGATTATGTTATTTGATACAAAAAAATTATTAACTAAATAAAAGATGTGCACAGATACATCATTTATAAAATGCACCTACATATAAAAATAAGAAAAAAAATGTTGATTTTATGCCAACGTTAAGGCAAGTTCTGCTAATTGTTAGCATGTTAGGTTAGCATGTTGCTTGCATATTATTTTCAGTAGCATATCATAATAATTTATTGCACAATCTAACATGTTATATTATTATATAACATATATTTACTAACATGAACTTATCATGAACAACACTTGTACAGCATTTATTAATCATAATTCAACATTCACTTATGCATTATTATCATCCAAGTTCATGCTTGTTAACATGTTAGTTAATGCACCGTGCATTAACATGAACTAACAATGAACAACTGTATTTTCATTAACTAACATTAACTAACATGAACAAATGCTGTAGTAAATGTATTGTTCATTGTTTGTTCATGTTAGTAAATGCATTAATTAACATTAACTGATAAACCTTATTGTAAACCCTGCTGAAAAAAACTGCTTAAATCAAACTAAACTGGTTGGCTGGTTTTAGCTGGTTGACCAGCCTGGTTTTAGAGGGGTTTTGGCCATTTCCAGCCTGGTCTTAGCTGGTCAGGTTGGAAAATGACCAGCTAAAACCAGCTAAAACCAGCCTGGTTTAAGCTGGACATAGCTGGTTTTGGCTGGTCAACTCCCAGCCTGACCATGCAGCTAAGACAAGGCTGTAAATGGCTGGAAACAAGCCTGGAAATGGCCAAAACCCCTCTAAAACCAGACTGGTCGACCAGCTAAAACCAGCCAACCATCTTAGGCTGGTTTAAGCTGGATTTTTCAGCAGGGATTTAACACCGATTTAACATCATACTAGCATAATTTTGTTTCTAATTTTAGCACATGGCTAACAGGTTTTGATATGTTAATACCATGAATTCAAATATAGTTAAACATTACTTGGACTGTTGCTAACATTTCTTATGCATATTAGCTGTTGCTAGCATGCTTCCAAACATCTTAACACATTGCTAGCATAAACTAGCATGTTGCTATCATGTTTAACCCAGTGCTAGCATGATTTGATAGGTTGATGCCCTGTAGTTGCTAGGTTTTGCTAATGATAAATATTTATTATATATCTTGTCATCTTCACCAATCCATGGAGTTCAGTTTTGTTGCACTGCAGAATTGTGAGTAGTGTGTACAGTGTATCTGTAATACATCCAATTTGGCATGGAGCAGTAGGGTGCAGCTGAATGCCATTTACTAACTGTATGAGTAAAAAAAAAATCCTGGCATCTTCAAAGATGGATTTGAAGGCGGTGGCACTATTAGCAAATCTCCTTAAGACACACCAAGTGGCATACATCTCCAAGATTAGCGAGGAATTAAACAACACACTCAAGAGAGATTTACCCAGATTAACTGTAAGAGATGACTAAAGCATCTTTGAAATAAAGTCATTAAGTCTGAAAACATTTGTGTCAAGTATGCAAACTGGGACATTTGGGAAGCTTTTGTTAATATAAAGAAACAATATCAAGGAAACGTTTAAAGCAGATGATCTAAACTAAACAAAGTAAACTAACTGAAAACAATGCAGAAAGGAGCTATTCTACAATTATAAACAGTTTCAAAAATAAAAATTATAATGCAAATAGATTTGGGTCAAAGACTACAAATAAAAAGGGCACTAAGTTTAATCTTTATTAAATTGTATTTTTAATAAAACAAACAAACTTGGAATCAACATAAATTCTGATCAAACTTGAGTTCAAAGAGCATTGAGATTAAAAGCAAGTGGCCCAGTGGCACATATTATTGTTGTTCCCTTGTTCTATTTCACATTTCAACATGTTATGATATGTTATGTGTTATGATAGATGGCAGTTTGGTAAATAGCACAATGGCCTGCCACTATGACAAAAGCTATAAGAGAAATCCACATTTAAAGGTGAAAAGCATTGATTATCCCAAAAAATAGTAATGAAAATTTATTATTAAAACAAATGCTTGGAATAATTACGGAAAGTAATATATTATGGTTTGGAATGTGTAGAAATTAAGCAATTACAAAAGTAAGAAAGATGTATTGCAAGTGTCAATGTTTTTATTTCAAATTAAAGAACTGAAAAATTGAAACAGAAAGCAGATAAAGGCATTCTGGGAAATGTAGTGTGTTCACTTACAATACAATACTGATGCATTGACTGCCTAATATTAAACAATTTACTTAAAATAAATTTTTGAAATGTTCTTTCACTTTAATGATTCTTTATTTTTGCTCAGAACGATTGAACATGATGTTGAAAAACTACACATTGCTGGTGTAATATTTCTTTTGTTTGCTAAAAGACACAAAACATATTTCCTTTTTATAGTTTTGCTCTGACTGTCAATAGAACCATAAAAATCATCCAAAAATTACAACATTAAAGGTGCAGTAGGTGATTGTCTTCAAACTCATTTTTTGTTGTGCTGGTTGAAAGACTCTTCTCATTCCAATAGTATTGCTTAAAGTAAATGATCTAAATGTATTTATATGTATTTTTATATTCTGGAAAAGGCATAAAACTAAAAAATGTTCATCCAATTAAATAGTGTCAGACTGACATTGCTCATAATTCTGATAAGTAGCTTAAATTGTCTGTCAGCAAAAGTAGATTTAAACAACTGTGCACTCGTTTGTGCATAGACGCGCATGCGCTGTGCGTTCATAAGGAAGAGAGAGAGAGAGAGAGTGCGCGCGAGCGGTAAAAACATGCTGAGTCAAAACTTTTTAAAAACCTGAATCAATATTGAAGTTACCTTTGCACGCTGGAGGAAGGATGACACCATGGCTGAAGGATTTCTTTTAGACAGGTAATGAGCTTCACGCAAAGCTGATGTAGATGTTGTTGTTGCAAATGGGTTATATGGACAGAAGTGTTGTTCAGCCACTGAAATCTTCCGGTGAAAGCATCGATAATGTATATTTTATTTAGTTTAACAACAAAACACAAGTAAATAGCTCTATTCCGCCTAGCCTGCTTTACTGACGTGAAGTTGGTTTTATATGCACATAAAATTGGTTCACTTTTGAACAATGACGAACTGTGATGCGCTGCCTATATTGTTTACCATGCTACTCTGAATATTCGCTCTGAAAGCATGTAAGTATGGCTTAGTAATAAGCGTAATTCCTGCACGTCGCCAGTCAAGCACTAGTTGCTTTTAACACATAAGAGAGGGTTCTGCCGTTATCTTTAAGGTGTGTGTGTTCATGTTTCAAGAGGCGTGGTTCTGGACGGCAGGGGAGGGACTGTGGTTCAGAGATTTATGCTAACCGGTTAGCATTGTTGAAGATCACCTACTGCACCTTTAAATCAGACATGTAATCTGTTTAATTTCATGTCCAGTGTTTTTGAATGAGAAATGTGCATTCTCAAGAGTGGATTATATTTTGCTCTTGTACATCACACAAAACTATTGTATTCTGCCCTATAAGACTGTGATTGTGATTTGAATTACTTTTGGTACTACTGTTGACATTTTTGCAATCTCTTATCGTGACTGTGCTTGTTTGTAATGTTTCTCCTCACATTCTATATATTTTAAAGAAATAGTTATTATTTGATTTGGTTTAGTGGGAAAATACATGGTTTAAGTTTTAAGAAATACATTTCCTGCACATATTGATCTATTACATTTTCAGTTGAATAAATGTTTCTGTTTAGGTTTGGGGGTTGAGTTAAGTGATCTGAAAATCCAAATAATAAATTATTTAAATCATATCCATAAAAATCCAAGTATTTTCATGGTATAAGAGATTTGTAAATACTTGACATTTTTAGCTGTAGATTTATAATAATGACCTTTTAAATGTTTCAATACATAAATTGTAGATGTTAGCATCAATCAAAACATATCAAAATGTATGGTTTTTATAGCTATATGTGATTACATAATAATACCCATGTATAAGCAATAAGACCAGGCTGGAATGTGCAATACTTAAGGTATCATCTGCTTACGATTATTTTCCTCACAAAAAACAATAAAATGCTGTTAAAGGAACTTTCAGAGCAGCTTCAGAAATTAAGTTGCAGCAAGTACTCATGTAGTGAGACATCACACGCTGAATACAGACTTTATATATAATTTTTGCAGTGTAATATTCATCATATTAATAATTTTATTACAACACTACTTTATTTAATCGAATTATTTAATTATTTATTTAACCAAAATTTTGGCATTTTTATTTTTTTACCAGAGTCTGAATTTCCCAACATCTATAGGAACAATAATAGGACACCCCCCCCCCCCCAAAAAAAAAAAAAAAAGAAAACAAAGTGGTAATGTTCCATTTTTGTTAATTATAGTAAATTAAAAAGGTAAGCATCAAAACAGTGTGTTTACAGTTTTTACAGACACTAGGATACATTTATCTCTCTAGGATAAACTTATGTTCAAAACAGTAACATAATAAACTGAATAAGACAATATTTAATTGAAACATATTTCAAATCTAAAAATACAGTTTAACCATCCAGATTAGCGTTACTATTGTATCTGTATCAGTGGATGGTGTGTATACAAATTCTTGTTTTTAGTATTTACTTAATAAATTAATAAAATAAATGACATAAAATATTGACGAATTCTGCATAATGTCTGATTCATTCCAGTATATTGCAGTTATAAATAATATATATTGCAATTATAAACAGAGATGTGTCCTTGTTTTACACAAGAAAACACAGTTTAATGCTACATGTTGTTACAGTTATTCTTGTTTGCTTTGACCTGGTTAAAAAAAAACTAGGATCCACTCCTTTTTCATCATAACTATCTCAGCAGAAGACATGTCTTGCAATTATGTAAACCCTTTCTCAATGGGTTGACACATTTTCCCCACCCTTTTGCAAAACAGTTAACACAGATCTTATTCAAGCAGTGCACACTTTATTGTTTTAGCTATGGTCACCAAACAGAAACCATCTATTCCTAACTTAGAAACTATCAAGATTAGTATGAAATCCCTGCAGCACTGGTTTGACACTCCTTCACACAAATCTTCAATTAGTCTGCAAACCTTATAAAATAAGGTGGCCGGTCTGTGTTGTTCTTTGCCAGCAAAGATGGAAGAAATCAATATGTCATCTACTCTGATAGATTTGATTGTATATTGGTTTACCTGTATATTTTCCTAATATTTACAGTATTTTATTATTTTTGTCTGTTTTTTAACAGTATTTCAGTTTTTAGCCACAGCTTGAAAAAATTGTCATGAATTCAATATAAATTTAATCAAAGCATTTCTTATTCTGGATCAAATTCTTAGCAAAAAGGCAAATTTGATAGCCCAAATAGAAAGACAACTAATAGCATGGGCAATAGGAATCAATGACAAGCAATGGTGCACTGATTCACACTGAGTTCTGTATTTTGTTGTCCATTGTGATTGATTAAAAGAGCTCATATACTTGTTTGCAAGTTGTGTTTCAGTTTTTCTCATTTGCTATGACACGCTGAGTAAAACTAGGATTCACTTGATCTTCATCATCACTATCCCATCAGAGCATAAGACATGTCTTGCAAATGTGCAAACTCTTTCTTATAGGATTGACACATTTTCCCCAACATTTTTCAAAACAGTTAACATGGATGCCATTTAAGCAGTCCAAAATCCATTGTTTTAGCTATGGTCACCAAACAGACACTATCTATTCCTAACTATTAGAAACTACCAGCATCAGTATGAAATTACTGAACCAGTGGTTTGACACACCTTTACACAAATCTTCAATTAGCAATCAGTCCACAAACCTTATAAAAACAGTGGAAGGTCTGTGTTGTTCTGTGCCAGCATGGATGAAGGAGGTCAATAGTGGCTAAGTCTTATACTCACAACAGATTTGACTGTATATTGGTTTACATGTGTTTTCTCTAATATTTACAGTGTTTTATTACTTTTGTCTGTTTTGTTTGTTTACAGTATTTCACTTTTCAGCCACATCTTAAAAAATGTCATGAATTCAAAATAAATTTAATCAAAGCATTTCTTATTCTGGATCCAATTCTTTGCAAAAAGGCAAATTTGACAGCCCAAATAGAAAGATAACAAATGGCATTGGCAAAATAGGCTACAATGGCAAGCAATGGTGCACTGATTCACACAGAGTTCTGTATTTTGTAGTCCATTGTGTAATGATTAATTGAAAGAGCTTTTATACTTGTTTGCACGTTGTTTTGTTTGAAGGTAAAATGAGCTTTTGTTGAATATTTTAAATGTTTTGACATGCTATGTGCATTTTGCAAGCAAAATGTGTCATTTTAACCATGAGCGCCGCTGTTTAGGCCTGTGTGTTAACTGTTTTGAAAATGTGGAGTTTCAGTTGACGGCTGCATCAAAGCAATCAAGAAAAACTGTATTAAAGGTAAAATTAGCTTTTGATGCAAATTTTAAATGTTTTGACACAGTTAGAGCATTTTGCAAGCACCATGAGCTCCGCTGTTTAAGCCTGTGTGTTAACTGTTTTGAAAATGTGGAGCTTCAGTTGACGGCTGCATCAAACCAATCAAGAGAAACTGCAGTGTTTTTTTAGGTCATTTTTTTGTGGGTGACGAATGTGAAATGAACTGCTTTGCTAAGCTGAAAGTCGGTTAGGAGAATTGTGTGAAGAGTTTTGCAAAAGTCACCTAAGTAATGAGAAATGTGTCCTAGCATCTGTAAAAAAAACTGTAAGCCTTGCCCAATCACAAGAAAAAACTTCTGTGTTAAAAAAGATAAAAAAAAAAAAAGATGTACACATTTCAAATAAAGTTTCCTTTTGACTATATTTTTGTTTCTCTGTATAGGCCTATAAAACAAGTCTAGAAGAAGGCCACTTGAAATTTACAGTAAGAGCATTGTCATGTATGATGGGCATATTCAACCTCTCCTCGGCACCAGTAGGATTACTTCACATTACTTTCACAATTTGAAAAAAAAGGCACTTTTTTCCCACAGAAGACGATCAGGAAAGTCAATCAGGAGGACAACAGTGGGAGTCTCTACAGCTTAATGGATATTCCAAGGTGGACTGGGAAGATTCACAAAAGGGTTTACATCTAAACTGCTGCTGCTTCCTCTACAGGAGATTCCTCACCAGTCGTCTCTGCAATGGCAGCTTCAGCAGCAACATCCTCAACAACAGGAGCAGCCGGTTCCTCAGCTTCAACCACTACTGCTTGTACAATAGCAGATCCAGCTTCAAGCTCCACTGCTGCATCCACAGACTCTGCTGGAGACTCTTCCGCTTCTGCTTCCTGGGCCTCTACGACAGTTTCTACTGCTGTGGTTTCAGCGATAGCAGTGTGTTCAGATGTTGTGGATTCAACAACTGCAGCTGCTTCTGCTACAACAGACACCTCGGCCACTGCTCCTACATGAAATACAGCAAGTAAGACTTCAAGAAAACGATCAAATCCAAGATATGAATAAAAAGTGGTGATGTTATTGAAAATGAAGAAGGTTAGCATCAAGACAGAGTTCAAAACAGTAAATGTGTTTACATGCACAATCTTAAAAGGCTCGTCAAGTGCTTTGAAATGTGCAGTTTTATTTAATGTGTGATGTAATGAGGAGAGGGTGGGACACTAAGTAGCTCCTCATCTTTTTTAAAAAAAGCCAATAGCGTTTTAACACCGCTCTGCCAGTGAGAGTGGTTGAGCTTAAGTGCATCGACTGAAAAGCATCTTGAAGGAGCAGGACATGTCAGATACTAGAGAGCATTTGATTGGTCAAGACAAGGTATGCAGTGACGTGAATAAAACCGTTGATCCATTTAGATGGAAGTGACAAACTACAAGCTTTACAGGTTTGTATCAGTTTTATGTCTCCTAAATTCTGAATTGTCACAGTTTTGGAGCGCACCAGCTTATAGATATGCTAAAAACCAACAATAAACTAACATTTAAAAAACTTTATTTTAATTTCATGGAACCTTTAACCTGACTATGCTTAACACAGTTATTAAGCCGATAGTCATGCTAAGATCTTTTTCCCTTCCGCTGATTTCTGACATAGAAATATTTTAACCTGCTCTCTGTCAGTTTATTGAAGAGTGCATCTGTGATAAATGGCAGGAATGAGTAGAGCTGTGGTGAAAAAAAAAGATTCTGCAGTTTTCAAAATTCATCTCTATTCACTCTTGCAGTGATTCTGAGCTTCATTTTTAACATTGTATATTTAAACAGCCGTACTCTGCTTGCATCCAATTTTTTACAAATACCCCTTAAACCTACAACATGGGTGACCAACCTTGTACCTGGCGATCGACCTTCCTGCAGATTGCAGCTCCAACCCTGATCAAACACACCTGAACCAATTAGTTAGAACCTGAAGAGCGCTTGATAATTACAGGCAGGTGTGTTTGATATGGGCTGCAACTGAAAACTGCAGGAAGGTTGATCTCCAGGAATAGGGTTGAGCACCCCTGACCTACAATAATCAATAATAAAGTTATAACAAGGAAATATATAATTATAATATTAATAAGGAAATAAGCTGTGTTTACACTGGAACTAGAATCCTTTAACTGTTCATATAACACACTTTACCAAATAGACTTTTGCATTTACATTCGAAAATTCTATTGAGATTTTAGAATTGAGCTTTAAATGTCTGTTGTCATATTTCATGAAGCCATTACTCTAATATAGCCAATAATTGTGTAGCTATGAAGACTACACCGCCCTTGAAGGTGAATACCTAACTTTATCAACCGAGACAGCAAAGCTTTTTTACAAGTTATTTAAGAAAGTTTGAAAGACATGTCTGAAGTAAATTTATGTTTTAGCTATTACCAAGTTATGTTTTTTTGTTGTTAACAGAAAGTTGCAAGGCAACAGAGGCACCCTTAATCAAAGGCACGTGAAAAAGTAGTGGATGCTAAAATGCACACAGTCAATTTGACAATGGCCATTCTAAGTAGAAATAGTCAGAACTGATTGTTTTATAATTCATACGGACATTTAGAAAAGTCAGGTTACCTAAATGACAGCCTCTGTAGTTCTAGTTGTAATCTCTTAACCTAAAAACCAACTTACATGACTCAGTTGAACACAAACGCTCTTCCTCTTCTGCATTTGTGTGTACGGTTAAAAACTCTAACAGCATAATCTGCTGTTAAAAGCTAAGCTCAGAATCAATCCAACAGTGAATATTGAGGAGTTTCTTTGAATCAATTTTCTAACGATTTCCAGCACAGCTTGAGGAACAAGTTCCTTCTGCAGATTTAAGTGCATTCAGACGAAGCAAACATTTTAAAGTAAAAGGAGGAAATAACATGCCATAAACTCAAGCCATTTTCTTGTCCCAAAGAATTAAAAAAATCAGTAGAAGTGGCACCATGGCACTTATTTCACATGACAATCAACATGACATGCAACTTTTTGCCTTCTGCCATCATTACTACTGGGAACTCATTTCTTAATAAAGTTTACGTCCACAGCCAGATTATCAATGTTTAACATTAGCTGACTATTTGTGAGTTATCATTTTGGTGCGCATGTAAAAATTCTCAATGTTGCGAATTCCGTCTGATTAATTGAACAACATTAGTGAGTTTCTGAGAACAGGATAATGTGGAAACAGATGTCAGCATTTATTTAGATCAACAGCAGGCCCAAATGACTTCCAAGAGTCTGGGCTCTTAAGAGTTAGTACTAGAAAGTATTGAGAGCTCCAACGGAACCATACTTGTTAGACACCTCAGAATAGGTCAGCTTTGTTTATAAAGATACTGCATGGATGACGATTGGTTCAAGATGGTGTAAATCTATCACCAAGCAAGCATCAAACAAAAAACAAACAAACAAACATGCATGATAGTTAGAAGATAATTCAAATTTTGTATTATTTGATTTCTTCCATGGAACAAAAAAGTAGGACAAAGAATGAAAGGAGGTAGAAGTGATTTTTGTACCATGCATTAATTATGGAAAACTGGACAAAGGAAGACATAAATGTGCCGTAAAGGAATGATAATGATAAAAATAATCAACATTTGATTGCAAAAAGAGCAACATTAAAAAATAGAAGTCTATGTAAAAAAATCATATGGGTTTTGGAATTATATTGTTTCTAACAATTGGTTATCCGACTTCTCTTTTAAACAGAAATTACTGCTCAAATGTTGGGGGTCAGAGCTACATATGTACACCAAAGCTACATGTTTTATATTTATTCATTCATTCATTCATTTTCTTTTCCGCCTAGTCCCTTATATATCAGGGGTCGCCACAGCGGAATGAACCGACAACTATTCCAGCATATGTTTTATGCAGCAGATGCCTTTCCAGGCGCATCCCAGTACTGAGAATCACTCACACACTCACACACACACACACACACACACACACACACACACACACACACTTATACGGCCAATGTTGGACTAATTTGGACTACGACCAAATTATTTTGTTTATCCAGTTCACTTATGCCGCATGTCTTGGACTGTGGAGAAAACAAAAGCACCTGGAAGAAACCCACGCAAACACAGGGAGAACATGCAAACTCCACACAGATATGCCAACTGGTCCAGCCAGGACTTAAACCAATGACCTTTTTGCTATGAGGCAACCATTCTAATCACTGATCCACCGTGCTGCCCTGTTATATATTAAATCAAAAATAATATTGAAAAAAATATATTATTACAATTAAAAGTCATTCCATTTTAAAGGAGTCAGCAGTCTTTTTAGTCTTCAGTGTCACATGATTCAAAAAATATTTTAATATGTTTATTAGATGGCCAAGAAATGTTATCAACCTTATGATGCTTAATATGTTAGTGGATTCAAAAAGTCAAGTTTCAAAACTGATTAAAGTTTAATAATTTGTACTTTAATAACATTAAAATTGTCACTTTTGATCAGTTAATGAATAGCTGCTAAACAAAAGTGTATACAATAATAACAAAAACAACAACTTTAAAAACATATTGATCCCAAACCCTTGAACAATAGTGTGTTAATAACAACAGTAAAAGCTATTGTTATTATACAGTTGAAGTCAAAATTATAAGTAGTATTATTATTAAAATTGTTTTATTATATTTCTAATATTTCCCAAATTATGTTTAACAGCAAAGAATGTTTCATAGTATTGCCTATAATATTTTGTCTTCTGTTATCTTTCTTATTGGTTTTATTTTGGCTAGAGTAAAAGCAGTTTTTTATGAATTACAAAAAAAACGTTTAAAGGTCAATATTATTAGCCCCCAAAGCAATATATTTTTTTCAATTGTCTACAGAACAAACCATCGTTATACAATGATTTGCCTTTTTACCCTAACTTACCTGATTAACCTAATTAAGCCTTTAAATTGCACTTTAAGCTGAATACTAATATCTTGATATATTCTGTAAAATATCCTGTAAAATATTATGTACTTTTATCATGGCAAAGATAAAAGAAATCAGTTGTTAGAAATTAGTTATTAAAACTATTATGTTTAGAAATGTGTTGAAAAAATCTGCTGTCTGTAAACAGAAATTGGGGGAAAAAATAAACGGGGGCAAATAATTCAGGGGGGCTAATAATTCTGATAAGTCAGTCAGTCAGATAAGTCTTTCAGTTAAACAAAAATTGAAAAAATTAAAATAATAATAATTTTTTATTAATAATTCAGGAGGGCTAATAACTCGACTTCAACTGTATACAGCAATACAAAAGCTTTTACCAAGCTCAAACTTTGATTATATGATGATGATTGATAGCAATTATCAAACATCAAATCTTCCCAAGCTGTGGAACTAATTCAGAGAAGGAGCTTCTGTTCTGAGTTATGTGACATATAATGCTGCGGGCAAGCCAAGTAATGACAGGCAGACCGAAATGTGAAGAAGTTTTGGTTAATGTCTACTGAGAGCATATAAAACCAGACATGCTGCTAAGACAGAAGCTAAATTTATACTCACCCTCCTCACCTGAAGGGAGAACAAAAAATAAGGTGGTTAACAGCACGCAAACAACAGAGGTAAACAAGTGAAAGCTGCTCTAAATGTGGCTGTAGCTTAGTGTCTGCTGCTGAGTAACGGCAGAAAGAGGATCAGGCCTGAAGAACTGCAGTAACACACACGCATACCAGAGCAACAGCAGCAGAACCTGTCAGTTCAATGTAAGCAAGAATAAAAGAGCTTTGAATGACAATCTAATCCCAGCTGTCAGTGTAAATTATTCCACTTTACTGATTTTCAATGATTGACTGAGATCAATAAAGACCAAAATGAAAACAGGTATTCAGAGACAACAGAACTATACCACAAATGTGTTAAATGTGTAATAAAAAAGATAATAAAATAATAATAATAATAATTTATATATATATACACATTTTAATAAAATATAAAAAATGTAAAAATAAATTTACTTTCAAAACACGTATAGATAAAAACAGAACTATACCACAAAGGCTTAATAAAATAAAATAAAATGTTAATAAAAATAAAATAAATCAAAACTACATAAAAAATAAACATTTTATAAAATGTACAATTGCTTAATAAAACAAAATAAAATATTTTAATAAAAATAATATTTTTTATTGTAAAAAACAACAACTTTCTTTTAAAACAAGTATTCGTAAACAAAAACAGAACTATACTGCAAATGCTTAATAAAATAAAATAAAAATGCTAGTAAAAATTAAATAAAAAACACAATTAATGAAATAAACAATAAAGATTTGAATAAAAGTAATAAATAAATAAATTTATTTAATTATTTATTTATAAATAAATAAATAATAAAATAAACTTACTTTTAAAACGGGTATTCGTAGACAAAAACAGAACTACCACAAATGTGTTAAATCCATAATAAAAAAAATAAAAATGTTAATAATTTTTTTAAAATACAAAATAAAATAAACCTTTTAATAAAAAACTAAAATGTAAATAAAAAATAAATTTATTTTTAAAACAGGTATTCATAGATCAAAGAAGAACTATACCACAAATGCGAAAAAAAAACACTA
Source organism: Danio tinwini (assembly GCA_903798205.1). Lineage (NCBI taxonomy): Eukaryota > Metazoa > Chordata > Actinopteri > Cypriniformes > Danionidae > Danio > Danio tinwini. Next base: position 10,949,540 of record CAIGQZ010033037.1, read on the forward strand.
ATAATAACTAAAAATTAAACAACAAAAAGGGAATAAAAATCTAAAAAATAAACATTAATAAAAAAAACTAAATAAAAAAAACTATACCACTAATGAAAAATTAATAAATAAATGTAAATTTAAAATAAACTTACTTTTTGTTCTGGCCTCAATTTGAGCAATTCTCTCATTATATCTTGCACTGTCAGAGTTTATGGTCTTATAAGCCTGTAAGGACAAATCATGAGAAAGTAGATTTTAGTTGAGGAAACGGGGTTATTATTAACAATGTAGTAAAAATACATACGTAAACAATAGCAGCCGTAAGTGAGCTTCCACAAAGCACAGCGTAAGCCATATTTGTGCCGGACACAGGCAGTCCAAAAGACATCTGGCGAATAGGAACTACAGCTATTGAAAGATAAAAAGAGACCTGCATTAGTTATGAAATATGCTAGGGTGCCATACTGCCTTCACCCTTTAATCCAATTTTAACATTTTAAAACTTCATTATAAAAGTTATAATGCCTCTAAATTATTACCATAATCAAAACCTTGCTAAGAAAAAAATATTAGTACAATATACTATATCCCTTCTTCCATATGATTGATAATACACACTTATTAACAAGCATTATTATTGTAAACACGTAAAAATGTTTGACAAAATCTATTATTACAAAAGTCCTATTTCCCTATTTCAAGGAAATTGTAGGAAAGGTGTGCTTTCCATATTCAATATAAGGTCCATATTATAATATTATCCCTAAAAATGTGTAAAAGTGTAAGATGACAGAATCTTTAACAGTACAATAAAGTGAAATGAGAAAACATGGAAAAATTCTAAAATTAACTCATAAAAAAAGTGTATACTTTTACAATATTAGCCCCTTAAAGATACTATTTTAAGATAAAAAAAACAACAGATCGAAATAAGTCATCTCATTATTTTCATAACTGTCAATTAAATGTACTGTACATTGTACTGTGGATTTTTTAAATAAAATTATTCTGCCAACTATACCTGCCACACACACACACATACAAACAAATACATATGTACAGTTATTAGCCCCCTTTGATTATTTTTTTTTATTATTATTTCCCAAATGATATTTAACAGAGCAAGGAAATTTTCACAGTATGTTTAATAATATTTTTTCTTCTGGAGAAAGTCTTATTTCTTTTATTTTGGCTAGAATAAAAGCAGTTTTTATTTCTTTTAAGAATCATTTTAAGGTCAAAATTATTAGCCCCTGTAAGTTTTTTTTGTGATTGTCTACAGAACATTAGAAATGAGTTATTAAGACTATTATGTTAAGAAATGTGTTGAAAACATCTCTCCGTTAAACAGAAATTGGGGAAAAAATAAACAGGGGGCTAATAATTCAGGGGGGCCAATAATGCTGACTTATCAGAATTATTAGCCCCCCTGAATTATTTGCCCCCGTTTATTTTTCCCCCCAATTTCTGTTTACAGACAGCAGATTTTCTCAACACATTTCTAAACAAAATAGTTTTAATAACTCATTTCTAATAACTGATTTATTTTATCTTTGCCGTGATGACAGTAAATAATATTTGACTAGATATTTTTCAAGACACTTCTATACAGCTTAAAGTGACATTGAAAGGCTTAACTAGGTTAATTAGGTAAACGAGGCAGGATAGGGTAATTAGGCAAGTAATTGTATAATGATTGTTTGTTCTGTAGACTATCAAAAAAAAAAATTGCCTAAAACGGCTAATAATATTAACCTTAAAATGGTGTTTAAAAAAAATGTAAAACTGTTTTTATGTAGTCAAAATAAAACAAATAAGACTTTCTCCAGAAGAAATAATATTATCAGACATACTGTGAAAATTTCTTTGCTCTGTTAAACATCATTAATATTTAAAACATCAATATATTTTAAAAAAGAGAAAAAAATTTAAAGGGGGGGCTAATAATTCTGACTTCAACTGTTATTATATATGTGTGTATATATTATATATAATATATTTGTGTGTGTCGGTCTGTGTGTGTCTGTGTGTGTGTATGCATGTATATATGTATACGCACACACATATACACACATACCTATATAGAGTTATATAGTTTTGTATTATATGTCTGTTATTTGTCCATTATTTATATTTTTTATCATATTATACATAGAAACAGTGTTAGATGACAGAAACTTTAATAGTAAAATAAAGTAAAATCCTTAAAAGAGTCAAGTTATTTTTTGCATAGAATGCAGAGGGAAACAAATCGAAATTATCCTGTAAAAGGTAAGATTTTAGAAGTAAAAAATAACAAAGAGAAAAAACATGATATAATGCTGATACAGTACGCTATTTTAAATTAAAACATTCTGCCAACCAAAGCTGCCAAATATATCTAGTTTTTGTATTATAATTTTTTTTTCTACAACGTAACATTATGTGGCTCTCTTGTGAACTCTTATTTCCACCACGAACAATTGTACCACAAATAATAAAGTTTGATACGTTCGATGACTTAGTAAATAGGAAACAAAATGCAAAGTTGCAGGAGACCAGACAGACCTGATACAGCAAGCATGTGATTCAGGCTTTTGTGTCTGTGCATGAATTTAGGCAAACACACATCTTCTGTGTAGCTGCAATGAAGCAGCAGAAGGGAACACAATGTCCAACAGTGCATCTGCCCCTCCCTCCTTCTCCCTACAGCTACATTTCAGCCCACAGGAGCACATGCACAGGACATACAATACCAAAAGAACCACACAACTACAGCGTCACATCCCAAAATCTGGACTTTAAATAGTTATTTCCACTGAGGGTGAATTTCAGGAACGACCACAACAACAAGGTGACTGTCTGCACCAAGGTGGCTTGTGCCTCATTTGTACTTTTAATCTCATTTATGGCTGCGTCAACTGACTGTCAAGGTGAAGGTTGACCAGCAGGTGTTCAGGGCAACATGCACACAGTCATTGTCTCTGAAAAAAAAAGATAGATGAACATGCATTGCACTGTCAAAAATGTCTCACCACAAATCTTTTAAGTTAACGTAACTTATTTAAGTAGATTGAACATAAAACAATTAAGTTCCCACGCAAAAAAATATACAGAATTGTTTTGTTTCAGCTCATTTTCATTTCATTTTGAGTGTGGGAAACAGCAGAATGCGGAAAAAAATTCATGTTGGCACAGGGCACATCTGAAATATTTGGGAAATGCCTGAGCAGATTTTGTGAATACATCAGTTCAACCATGCACAAATTGTCGAGTCAGCAGAAAAAGAAAAGAAAAAACATTAGCACTCTAAGTTAAAAGAGGACTGGAGATCTCCAGGTTTTATAACAAAAACAATGGGGCATATGTGGCTAATATATATATATATATATATATGTATGGATAAATACAATAATAGAAAATGCATGCCGTTCAAATTGAGTGAATCCTTTAACAGGAAATTAAGTTTTAACAGATCAAACCCAGCTATTTCCCACAGATGCGCTGGAGCAAGGAAGGGTTTACATGTTTAGTCGTCTGTTATGGAAAACTCTGCATTAAAAACAAACTCAAAATCATCCACATAACTGTTAATATTAAACATTTTGAAATGAAACAGTTAAACGTAAAGATCCATAAAAATGTCATGTACGCAAAAAATAAACAAATCAGTATATAAATGTGTAATGCTAATTCCATTAAGTATATTTGAAAATGCATTGCGTTTACAAATCACAAAAATAAAAAGTGTAGTGATCAATTTGTTACAACTGTTTAATAAAAAAGTTAATAAGTTGATTTTATATTATAAATGTACTGATAATGTTCTGACAGAACATTATTAAAAAAATACGGATTCTATTATTAACCATAAAACACAGTGAAGTGCAAACTACAAAATGTTGTACATGAAAAACACCTGTAAAAAAATATATAAAAAAAAATACCAAAAAAAATTTTTTTTTCATTTTGAGTGTACATAATCAAATAAAACAAATCAAAACATATAAACAGACAGAATCTCATTAACTTATATTTCATCATGTTTTTTTAGTTTGCTGAAAATATGATAAATTATTCATCTTACATGAAGGACGTGCATATAAACAAACAAACAAACTTTTTTATACTTCATTTATTTTGTACTTTCTTACTGCACATCGATGTGCTTGACTATATTACATACATATTACATAGCGTAAACATCTAAACTCCATGTTCTGTATTGGGGTAAACTCATAAACCACTGACACAAATCTTACTGGTCATATTTCATATTTTATGCACATTTTACATGTGCAACATTACTAGGCTATCTCTTTTGAATTGTGAAGTTCAATTAGATCAATTTATAATCAATGTTTCGATTTTGCTAATTAAATTTGTGTTGTCTTACCATTACATTAAACAAATCACTATATAAATATGTAAATATGCTCATTTAAAATTAAGCACATTTGAAACATCATTACATTTACAAACACAAAAATAAAAAAGTGCAATGATCAATTTGTTACTTTAAAACTTTTTTATAAAAGTGAATAAGTTGATTTTATAATAAAAGTAATGATATTTTTCTTGAACTTTGAATTTTATTAATAATTAAGGGTTCTATCATTAACCATAAAACACAATGAAGTGCAAACTACAAAAAAAACTGTACATGAAAAACACCAAACAAAAAATTACTTTCATAGTAATTCTGAAACTTTTTTTTTCTATTTTGATTGTACATAAATTTATCAAAGAAAAGAAAAGAAAAGAAAAGAAAAGATTTGAACAGACAGAATCTCAGTAACCTATATTTCATCCATATGCAAAAAAGACAAAAGATGTTTTTCCAGTTTGCTGAAAATATCATCAAAATATGATTAATTATTCATTTATCGGAGGACGTCCATATAAACAAACAAACAAACAAACAAACTTGAATCTGCATTTATACTTCATTTATATTGTACATTTATGCTGCACATCGATGTGCTTGACTACATTATTTGTTACATAAACATCTGAACTCCATGTTCTGTATTGGGGTAAACCACTGACACACTTCTTACTGATCACCGTTCATATTTTATGCACATTTTACATTTGCAACATCACTATATCTCAGTGAAGTTCAATAGATGAATGTCATTTGCAGAATCGAAACATTGATTTTAAATTGGTGTTTTCTTACCATTGCTGGATAAAGGCGTGAGTGTTTTGCGTGCCAGAGGCGCAAGTCTTCGCCAAGCCGCCCTGCAGAACATCATTATTAATCCTGCTGTGGATCTGAAATGACACTTCCTGAAAACTTCTAATAGATTTCCTCGCCACGAGAGATTTTCTCACGCAGACTGACCCTTTTAAACTCATACTGTCGCCTCCCTCTGTGTCACGTCATGCATCATGTACACGTGGTTCGGGGATAGTCTTAAAAATCCTAATTTACATGCTATAAATACCTGCCTGCATGGACACCCAACTAAAATAAGCTAGTGATTATGCTTAGATTACAATCCCTTTGTCTGTTGTCTTTATATATTGTATTTGATTGCAACGTATTTTATTATAGGTTTTCATTGCAATGTTGTACCCAGTAGTCTGCAGTGAAGTTATAATAACGTAATATTATATTAACAAAAATTATAGTAAAATAATAACAAAATATGATAATGTAAAACAAATGAAACAACAACAACAACAACAACAAATGCAAATACAATCCAGATAAAAACACATAGGCCTACATTTTAATTATCTATAGCCAACAAAAAACAAACCGCTTTCCAGATTTCGGATTCTGCCTAATATAATATGAATCTTATATAAATTAAAACTAAATAAAAATATCCAATGTCTAATTTTCAAATTTGAAATTTAGATTTTAAAACTTTTCAATAAAAAAAGTTTAATTTAATTTTCACTTCTTACATTGCTGAGATGTAACTTTCGTTGTTTGTTTATAATGTATTAGCCTTTAAGTAAATAAGTGGAGATTTGTATGAGTATTATGTGATGATATGATTTATTAAAAATCAGTAGATTTAAAAATGATAGAGAACCAGTTGCCTATGAATTTTTTGTTCTTACTTGTTAAAAAATAAACAACGACAACATTATGACAACACATCACATCAGTCACGACTGATATTTTGAAATCGGTACCGGATGTTCAGAACTTTTCGACCGTCTGCAGCGCTTTGCGTGGAGACTGCGGGAAAGAAGCATCCGTCATGGCGGGGCGCGGGAAAAGAAAACCCAGATCTTTGCCGCAGGTAGTTCATAAAATCCTCATAAGTTTGACTGGTTCGAGTATAGCGTTCAGTTATCGATGAATATTCATTCAAAGGTTATGTCCTACATGATTATTGAACACTAGTGACTGCATTACACTACATATTGAGCACACACACTTCAGTCATTTTGTTTGTACGTTCATTCTGTACATTCATTGAATATGATGCCAGTAATCAGCATGTAAACTTCGTGCATTAAGTGCTGTGTACCTGCAGTCGGTTATAAAGACGCATGCTTTGTCAGTTTAAAATCATCTTATTAGTTGATGAACAGTCTCTTTTGACCAGATGATTGTAACGGTCTATAGGTGTGTTTATAAGTAACGTTACTGTAAGATATTTTGTGGCTTTCCACACCCATTTCCTTCGTGTTTTCCTCAAATATTCGATGCTTTATTCATATACAGTAGACTGGTTTTAATATTTTGTCCCCCAAGTGACTTATTTAAAAGACTACATTTAATGCTTTCAAACCTACCTAGTGTTTTCTTTCTATTTCTCATTTTAAATGATTGAAAAGATTGTTTCTGCTAATGCACCAATAACTTGTTAAAATGTTTCAGACAGAGACGCCAAACGGTGAGGTGAAGAAAGCAAAAGAAGGGCAGAAGGATGAGAAGACATCTGTTGCAGAAGAAATGAGGGAAGAAGTAGAAAGACTGTACAAGCTGCGCATGCCTGATGATTTTTTCCAGTTTTGGGAATTTTGTGAAGGTCTTAATGGTGACTGTCCACAAGGTATCAGTGCCGTATCAATAGTTCTGTAATTTTCACATCAGCACTGTGAAAACAGTTATTTGAGAAAACTGATAGTTCAAATAAGGTGAATTTAACCACATAAACAAGATTTAATGTGTAAAGTCAAAGAATATCAGTTTCAAACAAAGCTAATATGCTGATTTATATATATATATATATATATATAAATAAATAATCTCAGTCCTTCCCACACATAGGCTTTACTTGGGCGGGCCTCCCAGGTATATTAACGGCCGCCGTTAAAGTATATTTAGTGACACACTTTTTCCCCCTATTATTATCATCATTCTTTTACACTTTTTTTATTTATTTTTTTTTTGTATCTGCCCAATATAAACAAACATCCGCGAGCGATTAAGTGGTGGAAAATCTTCTCTCCTTTACCCATTTCATACTGCTCGTTCTGTGTGCACGAGACCTGTCAACACTCCTGCAGACAGTCACGTGCTCTGAAGATCCACAAAGACACCCGCACTTTTTGCTTCCCACCAAGGTTTCTAAATCTACTAAAATGTCTGGGATATGGTTTTGCTTTCGTTTTCTAAGCTGTCGTTAATTTTATGTGCACAGCTGCAAGAGAGACATTAATTAATTCATTGTTTTAATAACTACTCTTTACAAAAAAGCTTTAAACTTAAAAACTTAACTAATTACTCAGACAGGACGATTAGAACTAGGGCTTTACATTAACACCCGCCAAATGCGGGTAGATTTCAGCTCTGGCGGGTTAGACAGACACCTCCACTAGCCACTTTGTCCGGTTGAAAATCCTTTTTAAATTGTTGTTTTCTTAAAAGCAGGATTCGACAATAAGAATGGCCCAATATTCGTGCAAATGCAATCTTAGAACAAATATAATCGTGTTCGTGAGGGCAAAATAAAGCCACTTGATTACCGAATGAGAGGATAGTCACTAGCACCAACAGCTGATGTGATGTGCGCGACTGTTTAAAACGTGCGCGCTCCCGTTTCCTTGCTTGAAACAACCGTGCCTGGAAACGCAACTGGTGTAATCGGTTCCCTTTCAAATAGACTAAACAAAAAAATTATGCACCCACAGCCCTGCTGCTTTCAAGAGCTCCAGACTGGTCTTTTTGTAAGCAGCACCGGTTGCTTTCGCTTTAACCATTTGTTTAAACAGGATATATATTAACTTGTTAACTGTTTTTTTTTTTTAAGAAAGGTTTTCTTAAATAAAATGTATAGTATACAGGCATATTTTGCTTGTTTTGACACATTATTTAAAATTTATGGCTAAGAAATAATTTATTTTTAGTGTGGTTAGAGATAAATTTAGTAAATACTTTGAGCTCTGAAAAGTCATGTGAAATAAAAACTAATTGTAATACAACATTATGAAACCATGACCCA
>CAIGQZ010033037.1:10974510-11012171 GCA_903798205.1 Danio tinwini
GATAGATAGATAGATAGATAGATAGATAGATAGATAGATAGATAGATAGATAGATAGATAGATTGAAAGAAAACTAAACACATATCTGGATACTATAGATTTGTTTTGGTTACTTTTCAGCTTATATGTGATGCTGTAGTGACTGTGTGATTCCTGCAGTGACGTTTCACACCTGACAAACTGCCCAGTTAGAGCAGCATTGTTTGGATCCTTGGGGCTATTCTGGCATGTTTCTGAAGTGCCACCGCTTGAGATTCAATTTATTAACCTTGGTGTTTTTACGCTTAAACTCACAGCTGACGACCACGCAGAGCTTGGTTAAAAAAGACAGTAGCCAAACTCTTCTATCTTGCCCTTCTAAAAGAGCCATTCAGTACCACTCCTAGCCTCACTCACCCTGCCTATATGCCATATCATAAGCTAATTCATCAATGTAAGCCAGCCATAAATAAGTGATGGCCTGGCTGAGTCATGTAGGGCATTAGCCTGTCTGCATGGATGCATAGATGCCCTTCCGTGTCACTCAAAGGTGTTGTGCGATTTGTTGCTCGGAGCTTTCCCTGAAACATTTTTCCACCCTATTTTTTGTAATACTTCATTTTTAGAGCTGTCAGATCAAGTGCCCGTGGTGGGTTTTCATGGTCTGATGGACTACGTTTAAACACTGGCTCTACATTTGCCTTTTATGGCTTCATTGTGATGTCTTCTCACTGCTTCCGATCTGACATCATGGACGCACACTGTGCCAAATGCTCTAGTAAAATTCAGCGGGTATCAAGTAAATGCTCAGCTTTGACAGTGGTTTGCTGTAAACAATACAATGATTTCTGGAATACTTTTTTTTAACAAGATGATAATAATATATAACCTTTCTACTCATACATTCACTATTAATGATTTTTGTAAATTACACAGTATTTAACTGTAATATGAACTGTATTTTACTGTAGGGCAGTTATGCAGTATGATACTGTATTTTAAAGTTGCATTGTGAAAATGACTAAATATTATACAGTAAATACATATACTTAATGGTGCTGTAAATGTAGAGTATTTTTGCTGTAATTGATTTACAGTAAGTTACTGTAGATTCTACAGGAAATTGATAACTGTGTTAAATTGAATATGTTGCAAATATTTGAGAAACCGTAAGAATGAGTGGGTATCAAAGAAACTGTTAAGCTTCGACAATAGTTGGCTGCAAACAAAACAATGATTTTCGGGGTACTTTTTAATAAGGTAATGTAATGTGTGTATTTATATAGCACATTTATCATGCATGGCCATACATGATACACCCAAAGCGCTTCACAATCATGCGGGGGTCTCTCCATATACCACCACCAGTGTGCAGCATCTACTTGGATGATGCGACAGCAGCCACAGGACAACATAACCACCACACACCAGCTATAGGACAGTGATAGAGCCAAATTGGTGGATAAGGATGATTGGGAGGCCAATGAAGGAAATTCGGCCAGGACACTAGGGTTACACTTCTACTCTTTACGAGAAGTGCTATGAGATTTTTAATGACCACAAAGAGTCAGGACCGTTGTTTAACGTCTCATCCGAAAGACGGCGCCCACTGACAGTATAGTATCCCCTTCACTTTACTGGGGCATTAGGACTCACACAGCCTGCAGATTGAGCGCCCCCTGCTGGCCTCACTAACACCACTCCCAACAGCAACCTAGTTTTCCCATGTGGTCTCCCATCCAGGTACTGACCAGGCTCAGCCCTGCCTAGCTTCAGTGAGTAACTGGTCTTGGGCTGCAGGGTGATATGGCTATGGCGATAATACTATTTAAACCTTTCTAGTCACACATTAAATTTAATATGCTGCAAATATTTCAGATATTGTAAGATTCAGCAGCTATCAAATAAACTGCACAGCTTTGGAAGTGGTTTACTGTAAACAAAACAAGGATTTCTGGGATACTTTTTTTAATAAGATACTAATATTTCAACCTTCCCACTCATCCAATGAATTTAATATTGTGCAAATATTTGAGAAATTGTAAGATTCAGTGGGTACCAAAGAAACTGTTACAACTGTAAACAAAACATTGATTTCTAGGATAATTTTGAACAATATAATACTATTTGAACCTTACTAATCACTCATTGAATTCAATTTGTTAGATTTAAGATTTAGCAGCTATCAAAGAAATTGTTAGGCTTTGACCGTGGTTTACTGTAAACAACACAATGATTTCTGGGATTTTTTTTGCAAGATAGTACTATTTAAACCTTTCTACTCATGCATTGAATTTAATATGTTGTACAATTTGCTAGAAATGTCATAGTGAAAACATCAAAGTTAAGTCTAGATCATTTCATGCCCTGTTTTTGTGCATATTAAATGGATTGTTCACGTAAAAAATTACAAAAATTGACTATTATTTACTCTCATTCAGGCCATCCAAGATGTAGGAGGCTTTTCATTTTCCCCCTTCGGTATAAGAAGGTTTTTAGATAAAACTGTAATCCGTGACAAATTAAATGGAAGTCGGTGGCTACTTTGGGAGTGAAAAAATACCCATTTTTACTACATCAAACTAAGTAAACTATGTATAAATGTAAAATATATTGCTTTTATTTGCATAGCGCCTTTAAATTAACATTTAATACCTATTTATTTGAACTAAGGTTGCCATTTGAATTGGGATTGTAGATGCTTCCCTCATCTGTTCCTTTGTCTTTTGCATAAATCTTCAAATATACAATTTAAAAAGTAAATAAAACATTTCTTCTGTACATTTTTATACTTAAAAATATCATGCTGCACTTATTGTGTCACTTTTGATTATTATTACTTTTGCAACAATTTTTATAACTGTAGATCATAGATGATACAGAATGTGTGCATCTTAAGTAAAATGTCCTGTTACCTGTTGTCCATGTGCTGAAAGAGACTGGGCTGAACTCTCCTTCCGAAGCTATTTCCTGTCAAGCGCACACTAATGCAGTTTCCTATTGGCTCCTGAGTTATGATATGAGAGAGTGCTGTCAGGGTCTCTCTGCGTAATTAGATTCCAGTAATGGACCGAGCACTGCAGGCACATACACCCAGGCGTCATCTTATTGCATAAATACCATCTTACTGGCACTCCTAAAGCCTTTGTCCACCAGCTAAAACAACATTGGTTTGAATATATGAAAGTCTACTAATACAGTGTGTAACATAAATGAAAAGTGTTTTATTTAATTTCAGCAGTCAATTAAGGAAGTAATACTGCATAGCCTAATTCAATTAAGCTGCAATATGTTCCCAAATTATGTGCACCAACTTCTTAAACTGAGAGGGATGAATGGAGATGGGGAGTGGTTAGAAAACAACAGGACCGACTATATTATGGTGCAGGTCTAAAAATAGGCTACCATCAGTCTAGTCGTTCCTACCGCCACACTCTGCTTCCCCTCAGGAGAGGGTGGTGTTATTCTACCTGCAGGGCCGGCTGGGCAGTCTGTATTCAACTGCACTTCTGCAACATTGAACTTGCTGTTAGGCGATGGAAGAAAGCCACAAGCATTCCTCTACACTGTAGTAAACTCAACATTGGCTATTGTGTTTGTTATTCAGAAGGTTTTTGTATGACCAGGCAACTTTAGTTTGACCTGTAATGCTTAAAATGCTCAAAAAAGGAATAACTTTTATATAATAACTACATAATACCTCAAATAACCATCATGGCTGGTCCTGATAAAACTCATTTATCTGTTCACATTTTATATTCTACATTCAGCAACACTGAAAAAAATGATTCATATGATTTACTACATTTTTTGGGTGGTTGCAAACCATTTATATGGATGGACACAGTGGCGCAGTGGGTAGTGCTGTCACCTCACAGCAAGAAGGTCGTTGGTTCAAGCCACGGCTGGGTCAGTTGGCATTTCTGTTTAGAGTTTGCATGTTTTCCCTGTGTTCGCATAGGTTTCCTCCGGCTGCTCTGATTTCCCCCACTGTCCAAATGCACTATAGCTGAATTGGGTAAGCTAATATGTCTGTAATGTATGTGTGTATGTCCTGGATCTCCAGGTTGTGGGTTGAGCATTGAGCTAAAAACCCATCTCATAAAACTACATATTACGAAACACCAATATGATGCGGCTAAATATCAACTTCAATAAAAAAATGGCCCTGGGAGTAAGTAATATCCAACTTAATTTGTTTGTTTAAATTCAGCCCATATAAATCGGATGCAACCACATTGCTTACAAAAATTTGTAAATCAAATGAATAATTTTTTTCAGTGAGCTGAATTTACCCGTAAGAACCCGGACCGATTTCTCCTTATAGGAAAATTATGAGGCATATAATACAGACCAAATGGACCACTTATAACATGTTTCTGCAGTTGTTTTTGAAATGCAACCCCTCTTTGTAAAAGATCTGTAATGTTACATATATGTCACATTGGGCGTTTATAATATTTTTTTATGTTACATATATGTCACAATGGGGATTTATTTCACAATTGAAAAAAAAAAACATTTTGTCAGTTTTTTTTTGCTACGGAATTTTTTTTGTTTATTTTTGTTATTCTGTTTCCATAACATATTTCAAAGCCCCATAATTATGACCAAACTTTTTCAAAACATTAAAATTCTACTAATTCTACTATTAATTCAAATTTTTTTTTGGTATGTGGTTGTTCATTTATCTTTTTCACAACTCAAAAATGAGTGAACTAAATAAAAATAAATGACTACCTTACAGCAACATGGTGGCTCAGTAGGTAGTGCTGTTGCCTTACAGCAAGAGGTCGCTGGCTCAAGCCCCGGCTGGGTCAGTTTGCATTTCTGTATATAGTTTGCATGTTCTCCACGTGTTGACGTGGGTTTCCTCCGGGTGCTCCTGTTTCCCAAGACACATGCAATATAGGGAAATTAAATTTAAGTTAAAAACTAAATTGGCCATAGTGTGTGTGTGTGTGTGTGTGTGTGAATGCAATAGTGTATGGGTATTTCCCAGTGCTGGGTTGCAGCTGGAAGGGCATCCGCTGTGTAAAACATAAGCTGAATAAGTTGGCAGTTCATTCTGCTGTGGCGACCCCTGCTTAATAAAGGGACTAAGCCGAAAGAAGATGAATGAATAAATGAACTACCTCACACTGGAGGTCAACATGTTAAACATGCACATGTTGTCAGCCACCATGGAACACCTTGTGTCATTCTCCCAGTATGCATGATTTCCTGGCATTTTGTTTCAGACCCATGCAGAGATACTGTAGAATCCAAACATTATTTCTAGTTTAACAGTGGAGTTAACAATTTTTTTGAGTTCCAGATTGTTGCACACTGTACAAATGTGTTTGTTCCTTCAGTAATGCAAACATTTCTGCTGTTGCTAATTTTCTGAAATACTCAGGGGTGTGTGAAGATTGTCTGGAGGAGTGGCACTTGGCCCTTTGAATGTGCAAGAAAAAAGTTTTGTTACCCTAGCTGGCTGCATTTTGCTGGCCAGAGTTTGTTTGGTTGTGCAGCTTCTGAATTTAGATCACTTGATCTGCTAATGTCTGAATCAGATTCACTTGGTTCATCATTCTCCATGTCTTTTTTACTTAGAGTGTAATCAGGGTCATCAATGTCTTCTTTCGCGTCACTGTCACATCCCTCATATTTGCTGTCATCTCTGTGGATAACCTTTAGTGCATTCTGAACATCGAATTGTTTCCTGAATCTAATCATGTTACTCTTACTTTTAAAAAGATAAAACAACCTTAAAATAATACCAACATATGATATAAACATCTTGCTACAGTTTACAGGTATAAAAATAATTTCGAAATACATTTCATTAACTATATTGTTAATGTGACAATATTTTAAAAATTATTTTTGTTAATATATGCTTTGAAATGAGCGGTAGAAAATATTTAACACTAAAATAGTTTAATCAGCTAAATTAATTGAGCAGTTCATTACCATTTTACCTAATGTGACAAATGTCACATTAAAATTCCACCTACTGCTTTAAGGTTAATGGCCCGATGTGACACATGTCACCACAATATCTTCGTAACTTGTTTTATATCAGTTTGTTCAAGAAATGTATTAAAATCCAGGTAAGTGTAATCTAGGATGTGTTATTAAAACATCCAAATAGTTGAATGGGTTGAAACATACCTTTAGTAACAAAAACAAGCATCTTTAAAAAAAATTGCTGACACTGCAACATGTGCTCACCAAGACAGTCAACCGTTTTGAAAATGTTGCAATGACAACAAAAAATGCACAAATACTCACGTGAATGAACCTGGATGTTACTTATATGTCACTTTGAGACTTACTGGGTTGAAAATGAGGGATAATGCTTTAAAAAGACCTTTCCAGATAATCACAATTGTTTGTGACACCCGCGTCACAGTGGGTTCTTATGGGTAAAACTTCTGTGAAAAGCAAAGGATGCCATACTGTCAGAGCGGCAGAACATTGCTCTGGTTAGTGATCATTTTTAGGAGTGAACTAAGCTCTTTATACGCATTAAAAACAACTCTAGAGGATCCAGACTACAAATATTCCTCTTGCAATGGAAGATCCTGACTAACATTGCACTTTTTAGGGCAAACTCTGTGAAGCATTGTTACTAACAGTAAAAAAAAACTTAGATAAACATAAAACTACTGATTTATAAATGTTGATTATGTATTGATTTGTTTTTGAGGGCAATAATGAGTCCTTTCATTGGAATGGATTCACTGTTAGATAAGAAGCAGACACTTTTGATAGTCAACCTTGCAATGTCTCTGTGTTGTGAGGTTTGAAGGTTTTTGCTACAATTATATTCCTCTTTGAGGAAAATGAATGGGAATTTTACCCAAGAATCTGGAAACTTGTTGTGTTGCTGCACGTTTTAGGGGAAGTTGTGGCAAATGGTCTTGTGATCTAAGGTTTGCAGGTTCAAGTCTTGTGTCAGGCTAGGATTGTAGGTGATGGAGTGAATAACCAGTGCTCTATTCCACTCTTGAAACTACGACTAGGGTGAGACCCTTGAGCAAACGCGCCAACCTCCTGACTGCTCGCTGGGGTGTGTTCACTATTGTGTGTGTAGAACCAGTCTGATCTCATGAGGAAACGTAACTATTTTATATTTTGCCAGACTAGTGGCAGTTCAGTCATATGAAAATGTATGATTTTTAAAAGGAGGCATGGCACCAAACTCCACCTCTAAACCGAACCATCATTGGGAGATAAGCAAATCGTACTAAATTGTACTAATGAGATCGTATAAATTCATACAAATTAGCCACTGAATCAAAAAGTTACAAATTGCTATGAGATAGCAGTAGAAGTTTTGAGTATACACCATAACTGGCCACGTCACAACTTTCCTTTGCTTTCTAAATAGGCTTCCTAGTTAAGCATGACATCCAGGGCCGAATTAACCAATGGGCATTATGGGCACAGGCCCAGGGGCCCGATTTGGACTGTCTATTTAGGCTAAGTGCAAATAGCGCACCTCGTTGGAATAAGCTAATTGAATTCTTCTCGCCAGCGCCATTTGATCGACAGAGACAACATAGCTAAAAAGCGCAGCTAACAGTGAGTGTCAGTTGCGCAGCTCGTAAAGCGCATGGCAACGTGTTTTGAGGCGATTGATCATAAACCTGATTCGAATCCAGCGTCTGATGAACACGTTCTTCTTTTTTCCCCCCATTACGTATCAGATTGGAAATACATTTATTTTCAATAGAAAGGAAATGTTTTTGTAAAATTTATTTAATAAATTATATAAAGTATATAAAAAGAGTCACAAGGTATTTAATAAGGATAATAATAATACATATTCTATAAACAGTTATTTTCCACCTGGTGTTAAATGTTAGTGACATCTTAATATAATTAATCTGTATTTACAATGTTTGTCGCCCTACTTCACCCATATTCTCTCATTATGGAAGACTCAGATTCATAGAACTGGATTGGAGAGATGTTATATACAAATCATATGCATTATAAGTTTGTAGAAGTAATACATTAAAAATGCCCTTAAATATAAATTTTTAGTACTGCTTTAGTGAACAAGTATATTAAAAACCATTAATTTCCACTAGTTTTATTAGTATTTTTTTATGATCAAAGTGTGCTTTAAATGCTTTAAAAATCAGATAAATCTTTGTAGACTATAAATATGTACTATGTCATTTATTTAAAAAATGTGGGCAAAATAGTATATAATAATACTTTATTTAAAAAATATTATATTAATCTTATTTTTTAATTCAACTATAGGGGTGCGGCCTTGTAGGGGGCCCTACAAGACATTGTGCCCAGGGGCTTCTGAATTCTTAATCCGGGCCTGATGACATCGCATGTTCATTTTACACAAGTTGATATGATTGTTTAGGGTCTGAACAGTCTGTACCTTGCGTTGTACCAGCCTCCTGCGCCTAGACTGCAGCTTTGCACAAGACGTTTGGCCATAGGAGAAAGGATCGTGCTCAACTGAGCCTGGTTTCTCTCTCTCGAGGTTTTTTAATTCTTCACTTACGCCAATTGGTGAAGTTTTTTCCTAGCCGCTGTCGCCACTGGCTTGCATGGTTCGGGATCTGTAGAGCTGCGCATAGATGGGTTTGCTCTTCAGTGTTTGGACTCTCAGTGGTTATTAAGTCACACTGAGCTGAGCTAAACTGAACTTAAACACAGAAAACTGAACTGACACTGTTTCAATTTACTATAATCTTCTATGTGAAGCTGCTTTGACACAATCTACATTGTAAAAGCGCTATAGAAATAAAGGTGAATTGAATTGAATAGTTTCTCAATGGTAGTATAAATAAATACACTTTTTACCCTGTCAAAAACGCCTCGGATCACAGTGACCTGTTTCGCTTCATAACTCTTTAAGTGCTAATAAGCTGTTGCTTCCCCGCCATGTTTTACCAATCCATTCTTGAGGAGCTAAACTATTGCTTGCCACTTAGCTATCTGTTTACAAAAATAGGTGGGAGGAGGGCGGAGGGCGGAGGGCGGAGGGCATAGTTTGAAGTGGCTGGTTAAGTATAAACTGGTTCAAATTCAAACGGTTTAATTATGGCACATTAAATACATTCAAACAGTAAAAAAAAAACAAAAAAACAAGCTGCATGTTTTCTTCACAACTTGTATGAGCTGGCGGACACAACAAAAGTAAGAGTTAATCAAATGTCACCTTTAAAGGATTGGCCATATTTATTTGTTTTTATGTTCTGCTAGTAACGGGACTAGGGATGGGCAATAGCACTTATTCTCTTTTCGATTTGATGCCAAGTAATTTAAGACAAGAATCGTTGATATCGATACTGATGCTTCAATTAAATAATTTAGCGATTTTTTTTTTTATCATCTTCAGTATTATTATTAGACAGAATTCCTTTTTTAAATTTATTAAAATTACAGAACATTATTAATTAAACAACATATATACACTCACCGGCCACTTTGTTTTAGGTTCTGGGTTGGACCCCCTTTTGCCTTCAGAACTGCCTTAATTCTTTATGGTATAGATTCTACAAGGTACTGGAAATATTCCTCAGAGATTTTGATCCATATTGACATGATAGCATCACGCAGTTGCTGCAGATTTGTTGGCAGGTCATCCATGATGCAAATCTCCTATTCCACCACATCCCAAAGGTGCTCTATTGGATCGAGCTCTGGTGACTGTGAAGGCCATTTGAGTACAGTGAACTCATTGTCACGTTCAAGAAACCAGTCTGAGAAGATTCAAGTTTTATGACATGGTGTGTTATCCTGCTGGAAGTAGCCATCAGAAGATGGGTACACTGTGGTCATAAAGGGATGGTCAGCAATAATACATAGGTAGACTGTGGCATTGACATAATGCTCAATTGGTAGTAATGGGCCCAAAGTGTGCCAAGAAAATATCCCCCGCACCATTACACCACCACCACCAGTCTGAACGTTTGATACAAGGCAGGATGGATCCATGCTTTCATGTTGTTTTCGACAAATTCTGACCCTAACATCCGAATGTCTCAGCATGAGCCTGTGCGAATTGTAGCCTCAGTTTCCTGTTCATAGCTGACAGGAGTGGCACCCGGTATGGTCTCCTGCTGCTGTAGCCCATCTGCCTCAAGGTTGGACATGTTGTGCAGTCAGAGATGCTCTTCTGCATACCTCAGTTGTAACGAGGGGTTATTTGAGTTACTGTTGCCTTTCTATCAGCTGGAACCAGTCTGGCCATTCTCCTCTGACCTCTGGCATCAACAAGGCATTTGCGCCCACAGAACTGCCGCTCACTGGATATTTTCTCTTTTTCGGATAAATCTCTGTAAGTTCTAGAGATGGTTGTGCATGAAAATCCCAGTAGATCAGCAGTTTCTGAAATACTCAGACCAGCCCCTCTGGCACCAACAACCATGACACGTTTAAAGTCACTTAAATCACCTTTCTTCCCCATTCTGATGCTCTGTTTGAACTGCAGCAGATTGTCTTTGACCATGTCTACATGCCTAAATGCATTGAGTTGCTGCCATGTGATTGGCTGATTAGAAATTTGCAATAACCAGCAGTTGTACAGGTGTACCTAATAAAGTGGCCTGTGAGTGCATAACACCATATTTAACAAAATATTATTACTATTATTAAGATATCAAAATCATGGATCACTTATTATAAAAAAACATAGAAAAAGATCAATACTTCTGTTTAAGGATAGATTCTTTTGGTACATTGCCAGTACCGAAAATATCGGTACTTTAAGATCAATACGCTTAATATCTTGTAAATAAGACAAATTTGGCCACCTTTGTAATGTCCTTACACCAGCCAATCAGATTGGAACTTGTTATTTCACATCCCACCATTTTCCGTATAATATGCATCTGGTGGTCAGTGAACAGACATATGCAAGCAGTCACTGCCAAATACCATGAAATAATAATACCAGTTGTTGTTGTATTCATCTCTTGTATGTATTTCTTTGGTGTTCACTCATACTGCACTGGCTTAAGGCTCAATGATGCTCTTTAGCTCATGCATATTAACAAACAGTCATCTGAATAGCAAGAGAATAGAATTATCTATCTGGCCTAATGTCTTTGAAGTTTTCTCATTAATTTATCAGCACATTGCCAACATCCTGCCATTCCCTCTTTGAATTTATGTATTATACTCAATAATTTATGGCACTGCTTTCAGCTGTGTGACTCATTTTACAGCCAAAACCGTCTGGACAGGTGCAGATCTTGCTAACCAGTTCAGTTCATCTTTGCTTTCTTGTCTTCTGTTTGTCCATAACTCAGTCAATCTCCCTGTGGGTGAAGTATGATGTGATGTACAGGAAGGAGACTGTAATGGAGCAGAAGGGTTTTTATTGCATTATACAGCTGCCCGTTGTGGGTAGTGGGTGCCAGGACTGGTCTGCCCTCTGAGGACTGTTTCCATGGCAACCCCGTTGTCCAGCACTGTCTACACACAATTTAAAACTTTAATGATCAGCATTATTGACCGTCATTATGCATTATCATCATTTCCCACATTATGATTTTGATGCTATATGAAACTTTGCACAGAGGCATCATGAATGTTGGGGTTTACTAATCTGTAGAAGGCTATGTCATCTCAGTGTATCAGTTAATAGCAGTTTCAGTTTATCAGTTAATCATACATCAACATGTTTGGCCTTCTTTAAATGTTTAAGAATCGTTAAACAATTTCTTATAAATTACATTGAACTATTCCTAGAGTTTGTACGGAGTTTGGTAAAAGAGCGTTTTTCTCCTTTGGCCCTGCATTATGGAATGAAATGCAGAGTTATCGAGCTCTATTTTAACAATCTAGGTGCAAAGTCTAAAGCGCATGACGCAAAAGCATTAAGGGAGTGTCTGAATCCACTTTTGGATTACTATTTTAGTAGTTGGATTCACTATTTCAAGGACAGAAACATACTTTCTACGCCCAGTGCATGGTCTAACAGGGTTGTATTTATTGTCTTAATGAGTTATGTGTGTTTTGAACATAATGTGCATTAAACCAGAGTTTAAATCAGAGTCACATCTCCAATTCCTTTTAAGAGTCAGTTGTGTCGCGTCATGGCGCATTTGCTATTCACATGGTGGACTTTGTAAGTGGAAAAACTGAATGCTTCACTAGCGAGAAAACAGTTAAACAGACCATCTGCAGCGCGAGAATAAAGATCTTTGTCTTTACTCCCTTACTTTCATGGATAAGGCAACAGTGTTGTACACATTCCACTGAATAGCGCATGACTGAGAGATGCATTTCTCAATGTGAAATTCCTGGTAAAATAAAGGATAAATAAAATCGTCTTTCTAAATCGACAAAAAAAATATTTACACCAATAATGCTGTAAATTTATGTTCAACATTAACTGAATTAAATCATAACAGCTTATGTTATTTTAGTTTTATTAGATTTTAAAGTAATTTTGTTGTAGAGTTTTTTTTTGGTCATTTGAATAGTTTTTAAATATGTTTGTCACGTTGTGGAGATGAGACAAGGACAATAGGTAGGATTCAAGTGCAATTTTAATGATACAGTCTTCGTGAAGTCTTACAACGCATCAAATCACAAAAAACAAACAAAACTCAAGCAAGACTCAGGCTCTGGAACATCAACATATCAAAACATCCACATGACATAAAAAGCCTCTGTGACGAACTCAGATAAGCAAGGCGTATTTATAGTCCAAACGATCCATGATAACGGGTTTCAGCTGTGTGTGTGTGTGTGTGATTAATGGAAATGGCGTCTGGTGTGTGCAAAGCGTAATGTAGGGAACTGTAGTTCTTCACAGGTCTGTAGTTCACCAACGACCTTTCCCAACATAGATTGATGGCAATCATGACAATATTTTTGTGTATTTGTTTATAATATAATATATTATTATTCATTTTTATTAAGATTTTTGGTATTACATATTATTAAACAATGAACATGAGAAATAATAGTTACATTTTTAAATACGCCATTGAAATAAAAAAACTGTTATTGTAACATATTTTTAAATAAATTTAACTGTTAAATTAAATTGCATAAAAATAGGAATTATTTAATTCACTTGTTCATTTAGATCAAATTATAGTATTACAATTATTAAAATAAAATGCATAGAAACAAAGGCAAAGACAAAAATATTAATGATCACAAAAAACACACAATCAAATTACTAAAACTATAACTTGCATAAAAATTATATTATGAAAAATCTAAACTTATTTATTAAATCTATTAATTAAACTATATCTTGATACAAAAACAATACTTAGTAAAACATTAGAGAAAAATTCCCAATGATAACAAAATCTTTTGTAAAGTGTGAGAGAAACATAATAACAAACATGTTTATACTATATGTACTAAAATCATGAGCAGCTTGTTTCATTGTTAAACTGATTAAAAAGGCATGTGTTTAATAGTTTAATCTGCATGACTGGCTGTTTTTTGAGGGGTGAGGGTGGGAGTATGGAACATGGAATGCATCTCATGCTATAAAATATTAATGAATCACCAGTCAGGACTTCCCGCAATCATGGATCAATGATGTCTTGAGGACGAGTAAAAAAACAGATGGGTGTATGGACTAGGAACAATCTGAAAGATGCGCTTGATACATTAGGGCACTAGACCTTGAGATATAATAAAAAGATTTTTTAGATGATTTCTATGTTCACGGAAGGACTGATAAACAAGTGGACTCTCTGATACCATCACCAAACCCAGATATTATGAAGGAAAACCCAGTAATTTTCTTATGGTAAACCATTTTCTGCTAGTAAATAAAAAAAAACTGATTTTGTGCCTTTTGTTAGGTGATCTTATTCTATATTACCACCGCTTAATCTGCACGTTTCCACCCACGGATTTGTTGTGTGTGTTAGTGTGGTGCTGTGGTGTTCACACTGACCAGCTAAGCATTTATTGAATGCACCAGTGTTACTTTTCACATGCATAGATGTTTGTTTGAACACATTTTACATTGAATGGCAGTCTGCAATGTCAAGCATTGATAAATTGTAGGTGCAAGAGACATCTCTCACATTGTGATCTCACATTTTGTCATCATAATGTGGACATGTTACGTCACCGTCAGCTGGAGTGACTGTGGATCTGCCCACTGAGTGGCAAAAACACTTACTGGCAGCTTTTGTGTACATTGTGCAATCTGCAAAATTGGAGAAAAGTTGTTAGGTACTGTACCAAAAGATTCAACAATAACTAGCCATTTCACTTAACTGAATGCTTCTCACATTCTCATATTCTAATATGATATTTATTGTAATTGTATATTTATTATATTCTTATATGAATATTATCCATTATAGGCAGAATGGATAGTAAAGTTACAGTAGGAAAGGCAAACAGTTTTTTCTTATAAGTAGTATACAAAGGATAGATAGATAGATAGATAGATAGATAGATAGATAGATAGATAGATAGATAGATAGATAGATAGATAGATAGATAGATAGATAGATAGATAGATAGATAGATAGATAGATAGATAGGCTAGCATTTAAAAAATAGCAAGTAGATTGTTCACTATTGAGATCACTATTCATTCATTCATTCATTTTGCTTCAGCTTAGTCCCTTTATTAATCAGGGGTCGCCACAGCGGAATAAACCGACAACTTACTGTATCCAGCATAGTTTTATACAGCAGATGCCCGTCCAGCTGCAACCCTTTACTGGGAAACATCCATACACCACTTCCAGCAGCAACCTAGCTTGCCCATGTGGTCTCCCATCTAGGTACTGACCAGGCGCAGCCCTGTTTAGCTTCAGTGGGCGACCATGTGAGAGTTGCAGAGAGCTAGCTGCCGGCCAATAAAAATATACAGAGGGGGGGCTAATAATTCAGGAGGGCTAATGATTCTGACTTTAACTGTATATACTAAAAATTATCTGTTGCTTATTTTGAGCTGAAATTTGACAGAATCATTCTGAGGACACTATCTTATGGAAAGAGTCATAATGGGAAGCCTTAAACAGATTGAAAGTGTCCCAAGATTTGCATTCTGTGTGAGGTAATGTCTTGATTTTTGCAAGCCTCTGCAAGGAGAGGGTAGACCGAATGGCTGATCTCACACACACACACATGCACACACAATAGCCTGCCCTTCCCAGAGAGCTAATTGAGTAGAGTGTGTTTACGGAGGCTTACTGATGCTCTGATGTGATTGCTGGTCCCGTCTGTTGTCTGCATACTTTTATTGATCTTTCTTTATTTTTCCCTCTCAGTCCCTCCCCTTTGTCAATACCCACCTCCACTTTTTCCATTTTCCTCTTAAAAATTGAATTCTTGTTTTGTCATGATGTTTCAGAATTAGCTTGGCAAACCAGTGATTTGTATTAAGTCACATGTTTTATGATTCATTATTTATCAGTTGCTTTAGGGAGTGGCTGTTTAGCAAGCTCCTCACATGACTGATATTTCCTCTGCATCCAAATCTCATTATGATGGTGAGAGGGATAAAAGGTATTGAAAATTCAATTGTCTGCAATATTGATTCTTGATACATCAGTGAAATGTGCATTATTAAAAAAGATTTGTTTCCCTTTTCTTCTAAAAAAACCACATTCAATTTCTTTCTTTCTTTCTTTCTTTCTTTCTTTCTTTCTTTTTTTCTTTCTTTCCTTCCTTCCTTCCTTCCTTCCTTCCTTCCTTCCTTTCTTTCTTTCCAGACTGTAAAGAATGCAGGGTTCCACATAATTCATTCTTGTTAACAAATAGATTAAGTTAACTTAACATTTTTAACAAATTTATGTGCATTGAACATAAAAGAATTAAGTTGTCCCAATAAAATCTCAAGAATTGTGTTGCTTCAGCTCATTTTAATGAAGCAAAAAAATATTTTTTGAGTGTATTAATTTCTCACTTATTTATTGGTTTAAGGTCTCAAACTTGATTCCTGGAGGGCCACAGCTCTGCAGATTCTAGTTGCAACCACCTCCAACTCACAACTGCTTAGACTATAGTAGTCTTGAACACCTTGATTAGTTGGATAAGTTGTGTTTAATTAGGGTTGGAGAAAAACTGTGCAGAGCTGCCAGGGGCGTCACCAGTGGGGGTGGGGCTAAGAATGCTTGGGGCCCAGGCAATTTAGGGGTCCTGCAACAGTAAGCAAAGAGGCCCGCACACTGCTCCCCGCACTCTTCACTTTTGCCCATCACCTGCACCCCACTCTTCAACTTTGCCGGTTGCCCTGGCAACTCCAAACAACCCCCACACACACTCTTTAATTTATAATTAAAGAGGCCCACTAAAATATTTTTTGCATAGGGCCTAAAATTGCTGGTTACAGTTCTGGAGCTGCAACCCTCCAGAAATCGAGTTTGAGACCTATAGTAAAAGTCATTATTTGCATTAAAATAAATTTTAATATTATTCATTTGATTTATGGACTACCAAGAAAGCACAATTTTTTTTGCTTAGCTTTAATAACATTTTATGCAATTTTATGATAATATACATGTCTATTCAAAAGGTTGTGGCCAGATTATGTTTGCATTGTTCCAAAAATGTTTCAGATAACCTTTTTTAAATCATAAAATCATATATTTTTTTGTTTCCTCAAATATACTAAGCAGCTCAGTTGTTTTCAACATTGCTAGCAATCATAAATGTTTCTTGAAATCAGCATATTGTAATCATTTCTGAAGGATTATGTGGCACTGAAAATAGCAATTACTGCAAAAGATTCCGCTTAATAATAATTTTTTAATATATTCATAAATTAATTTTATGCATCACAGTAATATTTTTTTTTACAGATTTTTTGATTCAATATCTAGTCAATGTAATCATAAAAACCTTTAAAAAAATTTTTTTTAATCTTTTTGACCACAATCTTTTGAACCGTATTCTTTTATAATGCCTATTGAAAAAGCATCCCAATCTCTAAATTGTGGTATTATTGTAAATAATAGAGATACATCAATTTCCTACAGTGATTTATGTACCCACTTGAATGATATCACGCGATTGAATGCATCAGTGGTTATCAGCTGATAGATATGGGCCAGTAAGGGCCTAGTAGGCTCAGAAGGCTGTTATCATTCATCCACATGGTAGACTATATACTATACTAATATAGAGGACTCCAAATCAGATCTGTTTTTACATTACTGTGATGGTTGGGTTTAGGGTTGGGGTAGGGGTAGGGATAAACAGTAATAAATTACAATTCATGGGAAATTTAATAAGTAATATAAATAAATCTCATTAACTTCCAACCGCAGCCGTATATGTGATCTATAGCTGACTAACCATGTGGATGGACGATAACAGCCTTCTGGGCCCACTAGTAGGCACAGAAGGCCCCTGCTGGCCCATATCTATCAGCTAATAACCACTAATAATGCCCTTTCAATCAAGGGATAACATTCACATCGGCTGGATTTATAGGCTTAAAACACAGTTAGTGAACTGATCTGATGTGATCATTAATACAATAGTGATATTTAAGCTTGAAGTCCAAGAGGCTAATCTTAACTAGCAACCAGACTTATTACATGTGCTTTTTTATGTATGCAAAATCTTGAGCTGGCCAATGATTAAGAAGCTTCTGGACACAGAGTCACCAGGCGTACTTTTATTGGATTGCTGTAAATGTGTTTCTTTTCTTGATGGCACTCCGAGTTAATGTAAGATGATTCAGACACTAAATCAGTGAGAGAATGGATCATCGTTGTGCTGTCTGTATGTTGTAGTAAAGATGACTTTATGGTCTGTCATATTGCTGCCTTGTTTCGGTGCAAGCTTCAGGAATGGCCTGTATCAAATGTAAATGCATGGAAAACGTGACATTTAGTTGTTTTTATATACATTTAAACAAACATAAGGTCTGAGCAGTCTTGATCAAATCATTTTGTCAGATGCCAAGGTGGAAATGGGATTTTTATCAACTGAGCCAGAGATTTTTATGATCATTCAGCAAATGATTTGAACTCGTTTACTTATTTATGAACAAAAAAGCAAAGAACATATGTGCAAAGAAAATAATTCTAATAATAAAATACATTTTATTTGCTTCAAAAGTAAATAAAAATAAGTAAGTCTATGGAGTGTTATGACCAGAGGAGAAATGGTCATGCCCAACCGAGCCTGGTCTCTCTTGAGGTTTTTTTCTCCTTCACTTTCGTCAGTTGGTGAATTTTTGTTCCTCTGTCCCAACTGGCTTGCTTGGTTTGGGATTTGTGGAGCTGCGCATCGATAGCTTTGTTTCTCAGTGTTTGGACTTTCAGCAGTGAAATTTAAACCACACTGAACTGAACTAAACTGGACTGACAGACTTTCAATTGACTAGAACTGTTAAGCAGCTTTGGCACAATCTAAATGGTAAAAGCGCAATAGAAATAAAGATGAACTGAACTGAATTGTTAATTCTTCTCATCTATCTATGGGTTAGGGTTAGGGTTAAGAGGAGGCCATTTTGCTGTGTTATTAATGTAAGACTAGCAATTGTCCATAATAAAACTAATCTACAAAATCTGGGAAAGTAAATAAGCAGATAATTTTTTTCTTTTTTAAGAGAATTGTTTTAAGTCCATTTATTGCTTTTATTTGGCAGTTATCCAGACCAATTGTTTTTACTATTTGCTGAATGCTGCATTTTCACCATTTAAGAATGAATATTTTGCATTATATTTAAAAATAGGGTGTCATGGTGGCGCAGTGTGCAGCACTATCACCTTACAGCAAGAAGGTCGCTGGTTCGAGCCACGGCTGGGTCAGTTGGCATTTCAGTGTGGAGTTTGCATGTTCTTCCCATGTTCGCGTGGGTTTCCTCAGGGTGCTTTGGTTTCTTCCACAAGTCCTTGCCATGCGGTATAGGTGAATTGGGTAGGCTAAACTGTCAGTAGAGTATGTGTGTGAATGGGTGTTTCCCAGCGATGGGTTGTGGCTGGAAGGGCATCCGCTGCGTAAAACATATGCTGTATAAGTTGGCAGTTCATTCCGCTGTGGCGACCCCAGATTAATAAAGGGACTAAGCCGAAAAGAAAATGAATGAATGAATATTTAATAATATTTATAAAGTGTGTTTTTGTTCTGGTCTGGTGATTCATTGAATGGCTGGATTCAAAATCTTTGTTCAAAACAACTGATTCATTTAGAAAAAAAAACTTTCTTTATTCACTCAATTGATTCACTCGAAATCCAAATCGTGTCTAAAATGTAGCTCACTGCTTGTTGATATGAAAATCAATACGTTTACGATCGCAGTCACACGTTGATATGCAGTGCGATGTCTTATAACTATTAAATCATTAAAAAGATCCATAAAGGGCATTTCTAACCACATTATATAGGCTTCATCATGCTGTGAATGCTTTTGGACTCGCTTAAGACTTTTAGCTCTAATATCGTTTAACCAATCATACAGTAAACCACTAACAAAATAGTCTTTATTGTTTGTGCTTGGGTACATTTTGTGACTTCAAAGTACATCTGTGTCTGTTGGAAGACCATGTTGCTTTTTTTGCAAGTGTGTTGTTCTCTTGAGAGCTTCTGCGCTTGTTTGTTTTCTCACTCTCTTTTTTCCTCTCATGACACTTCAGCCTTCATCTCTCCTCTTTTATATGTCTTCCTCTCACTCTTCTTCGAGAAAATGTCCTCTTTCTCTGTCTCTGTATCTGCCTGTGCGTGTTTGGGTGTGGTCATACTGATGTGAACAGTGTCTGTGATTTGATAATTAATCTGTTTTTTTCTACAGCGACATCTGAATGCAGGAGAGAGGATCTGGTGTCCCAATCATGTCATAATGAAATGTGGAGCAATTTTTTTTAGGCCTGTGTAAGATGAGGGGTTGTTTTACTTTCAGCTTTATGACATTTACGATTGTGTGTGTGTATGCGTGTGAGACACAGAGATGAAAAGAAACAACAGGGTGGTTTCTTTCATGCCTTCATTGCTTTCATTGATGTAGCATCCAGTATTTATTGTCAACAGAAAAGATGCAGGAATAGAAATATCAAAATGGTGAGGACAGAAATGTGGAGAAATGTTAAATAAAGCAGTTGCCTTTATTAATAAGATAATAACCTTCATGCATTTACTAATACAAACTAAACAATACAGCATTTGTGACTCTGGACCACACAACCAGTTTAATTTTTTTACGGGTATAAAATGCATTGAGGGCATCCGCTGCGTAAAATCGTGCTGGATAAGTTGGCGATTCATTCCGCTGTGGCGACCCCGGATTAATAAAGGGACTAAATCGAAAAGAAACTGAATGAATGAATGAATGAATGAATAAAATACATTGAATGGGTCAAAAATATAGACTTTTCTATGCCAAAAATCATTATAATATTATGGTAAGGTTATGTTCCTTTAAGATATTTTGTAAATGTTCTATTGTAAATTTATAAATATAATAATATAATCTTATTTTTAAATTAGTAATGTGCATTTAAACACTTTATTTAGACAACTCACTAGTTGATTCTCTCAGTTTTTTTCTTCTTTTAAACCCTTAAAATTTGTATCTTGGCTAAATATTGTCCTATACCAGTGTTTCTCAACCACTTTCCTGGAGAACCACCAGCTCTGCCCATTTTCCATGTCTCCTTCACCAAACAGATCAGATCATCAGCTCATTAGGAGAGACTGAAATACCTGACAGACAAAAGAGCAACATAGGCTCATTATGAAAACTTAGCCCTATACATTACTGGAGACAGCAGATTATGTAGCCTGAGGGGTACGTATGGCTGCATTTAATTTTTAAACGAATGCTACGGGGCAGTTTGACGACATTCCTTTTCGCACTTACCAGCTGACCGCTTACCTCCGTATGGATGGCTTTCTCGCTGTAACGGGTTTGTTCTGTTAGCTCGCCATGTACGTCTGCGAACTTGAGACGCAGAAAGGAGTTGACCACGACGGGGTTCGAGTCCAGTGAAGAACGGTTCCAGAAAGCGGGTAAGACAAAAACAGAATCCAGAAAATAAAATAAACAAGTGAATAATAGGGTGAGAATGTGGAAAAACGTGGTAAAAATCAGACGAGGGCTTTTCTTTTTCTGGATTGCTTTTGAAAAATGTTGGTTGGTTTAGGGACGCGTGCGGGCTGGTCAATCAATACAATTGGTTGGGTTTAGGGAAGGAGGAGGGTGGGTCAGTTGATCGGTCATTCAGTCAGTCAAACAGTCAGTCAACAGCAGCCTCTGGTGGATTTACGCGAGAACAGCAGGTGTAAATGGCACTCGAGAGAAATTTTAGGTCTCAAAAAGCGTACACAGCGGCCTCTCGTGGATTCGCAAAAACAAAAACTGCAAAAAAAAAAAAAAACGTAGCCCCTGGGACGTATTTCGCGGTCTCCAGAAACGTATATAAAAGTATGTTTTCAAAATAAGCCTGGGTTGCAACGGAGACATCCAAAACATGCAGAATTGGTGGTCCTCCAGAAATGTGGTTGAGAAACACTGTCCTATACCAAAGTATAGAAGCTTATTTATCCAGTTTTCAGATGGAAAATTATGTCTGGTTTTGTCCAGGGCCACATTTATTAATAATAGTAAATATTATTTTAAATTTAATATGGATTATTAAAATCTATTATTTTTTTTTTGCTTGTTAACATTAGTTTATGCACTGTGAGTTAACAAGAACTAACAACGAAAGACTGTATTTTTATTAATTAATGGTAACAAAGATTAATAAATAATGTAATAAATCTATTATTATTTGTAAATAAACTAACATTAACTATGGAATCTTATTGTGTAGTGTGACCAGTAAAGCTCATGCACTGTAGCACATTTCACTGAGATACTGCAATGTTTTTTGATGGGTTAGTTACATAAAGCATTGTGGAATAGTTTTGTACACAAAGGATATTTATATAAGAGTCGCTGTCTCTGATTTTGACCGAATTTGGATATTTTTAGAAGCAGCATGATTTGTTTGGCTACAGATTCAGACATTGGAAGCTGAAAGATGCCAGTTTTCTGTCTGGGCAGGTGGAGGGTTTTGAGGCTGTGCCAAGGGTTTGAGTGGCTCTGTGTGTGCCAGTCATTCTCTTTATTGAGCCTTTAAAATCCACTGTTTGTTTACATTCATTAGTGTTTTTTTTTATAAAGGAATGATGGTTTGTGACTGTAATGTGGGACTAGACAGAGTTAATATTTTTTGTTTGGTATTGTTTTTTTGTTTTTAATAAATTTTTTGTTAATATGTTGGATTGTGGAAATGATGTGAGAAATAATTCTACTTATTTTTATGTTGCACTACAGTATATTATACTATTATGTTATTTCTGTTCATATTAAGCTTACATATTAAACAATCTTCCATTCTGCTACACTCAAAAAAATAACTCAATTTAATTGAGGGCAGGATTTCGGTCTAATTTGTTTAGTTCCAATTTAAAAAAAGTTTCAGTTTGAGAAATGAAATACAATTGAGTTGGTTCAACACATTTTTATCAAATACAGTTGAAATATTTCTTATTTATTCAGTGTACTTTATTCAGTGTTTTCTGTGAATAATTGTATTTTTATTTATCTCAGACTGAAACATTTAATTCGATATATACATATATTGTTTTTAAACCCATCAAAAAAATAATCAAGGGCGACACGGTGGCCCACTTGTTACCACTGTCGCCTCACAGCAAGAAGGTAGCTGCTTCGAGTCCTGGCTGGGTCAGTTGCTGTTTCTGTGCGGAGTTTGCATGTTTTCCCCCACACATTCCTCCCCATGGTTTCCCCCACAATCCAAAGACATGCAGTATAGGTGAATTGAATAAACTAAAATTGGCCATAGTGTATGTGTGTGAATGAGTGTATGGGTGTTTCCCAGTCCAGAGTTGCAGCTGGTATAGCATCCGCTGTGTAAAACATATGCTGGATAAGTTGGCGATTCATTCCGCTGTGGTGACCCCTGATGAATAAAGGTACTAAGCCAAAGGAAAAATTAATAAATGAAAAAAGAAATCAGCAATTATTAGTTATTTGATGTAAAACAAGCACACTATTAGAAAATGGTAACAAAATTGAAAAGAAAAAAAATAACTTGAAATAATGTAGCTAAATAACTTGTGAAAGTTTGTAAAATTAGTTACTGTTTTAAAGGCTGCCACGGTCACCAGTGAAGAACTACAAATCTGCCACTTTAAACTACAAATGCCATCATGCAGTTCATCCACACACCTGGTTCAGATGCCCCATGATTGCAAACACACACAGCTGAAGCTGTTCAGGACTAATTAAACAGACTATTTATACACCTCTCAAATACTCACACGTTGCTGAGTCTTGTTGTTTGGTTGTCTGGTAACATTACAAAGCGTAAATCCTGTCAAGTCTTTCCGTGTCTCAAACCTTGCTTTGTTTTTCCCATTATTGATTCTTTGCCGCCTAGCCTGACCATTTGCCTGTTTTTAGACAATGATTTTGGATTACCTTTGTACTTCTGTAAGCAGCTTCTTATTTAAATATATATTTGAAAATGTAATTTAATTAGATTAAAGCTTTTACTCCACTCTTACATCTTTAGAAATGACTGCTGATTCTTTGCTATTGATGGATCTCTATGGAACGTGTTTGTAAACAATTACAAAAGTACTTTTTTGATTGCACTGATGTGTTCATTGAGAAATCTGTTCTAGATTTTGCAATTTAAAGTTCTGCACTTAGATTTTAAATTTTTTTTAAAAATGTACTAATGTTACTCCGAAAGTTTATATTTTGCAGCATATCAAACTTTTAATCAAAGTTATAGTGCAAAAACCTTATTTTTTTTCCTTCTGACATTATGTTGGTTGTCGGCCATGACAAAAATAAGCCAAGAATTGTCTGATATTTCTATATTTCTGCTTGAACATCTAGTGCATTAGAGTGATGGATTTGTGAAGAGAATTGAGATTGACTGAGTGAGCTTTTATGAAAGATCAATGTGTTGACTAATGGCCTAATAACAAACACTCTAGGAGCTTCAAGACAGAACAGGTTTCGGATGATGTAAGTGGAAAAGCGCAGACTCACCTTTAAGAACATAAACACACTGCATGGACATCAAATGATATATTTGTGATTTGAATAATACTCCACTTTTGTGTTTCTTATACAATATAATTATTACTACTACTACTAATAATAATAATGTCATTAAAAGTTACTTTTATAGGTTAAAAGGTTGACAGAGCAGAGATCAAGGTCTCATAATCCAATCAAAAGCTTTAATAAATGAAAAACATCCAAGAATCAGCAACTGTTCATTAACAGATGTTTACTAGCGAATACTATTGTGTAAATCACATTTGTGATTGCACTCATATTCTGAAAAACAGCACTGTAACTGATGTGCTATTGCTTAACTATATCATATTTAAAAAAAAAAAAACCCATTCAAAGATGTTTATTGAGTTTATACCTATTTCCAGGTTATTGTGTTTTAAATTATGGGTTGCAATTCCAGTTTGAGGAACTTCAGATAACGTTACAAATAATCCATGTACATAGTGAAAACTGAGCAAGAAATACATTTAGCTTTGTGCTTTACTTTATCCTTCATGAAAATAATGTTACATTTGGTATCTTGATGTGACATACAATCTAAAAAAAGCTGTAATCCACACAAATCGATTTGTGTTGGGACAACATAAAGGAATTCAGTTAACATTAATTTTTACAAATTTATGTGAATGGAAGATAAAACAATTAAGTTGTCGCAAAAAAAACTCAAGAATCGAGGAATTGTGTTGGTTCAGCTAATTTTAAATCACTAAATGTCATCTTTTGAGTGTATCACAAAAACATTGGATTTTTTTTTGAAGTCTTTGTATTCCCTTTACTGTTGCTCTGAAAAAACTTAAAATTAGTTTGCAATTTAATGCAATTTACTACCATAATTCAAGAAAAGCATCACAAGATGTAGAAAAAAGATGGATATACTGTATGCTTCACTACACTACACTGCTTTTCTTATAGGTACACTGTAAAAAAAATTTAAATTTATGGTTTATTTCCGACAGCTGGGATGCAGGAAAAAAAAAAAAAAAAACGGCCATTAAATTACAGAAATTTACTGTAAAATAACGGACATTAAATTACAGAAATTTCCCTAAATTAAAATTTCTGATAATTATCTGTAAATCAACCTCTGTTATTTTACAGTAAACGTCTGTAATTTAACAGCCATTATTTTGCTTTTTTTCAGCAGCCCAGCTGCCGGAAATAAACCATAAATTTACAGATTTTTTTATAGTGTACTTGCTAACAATAGCTCAAATGGGATTAAAACAAAAATGACAATCATAGTCAGAAAATGTTCCGCACACTAAGACTTCTCGGTTAGTCATTATGAAAACAATGTTAAATGGATAGTTCACCCAAGTTCTGTCATCAATTCTTTGTTTCAAACCTGTTTGAGTTTCTTTCTTCTGTTGAACACAAAGGAAGATATACTGATGAGTGTTTGAAAAAAAAAAACAACAACAACCAGTGACTTCCATTAGTAGTATTTTTATATGTCAATGGCTGTTTTTTTACAAAATTGTCTAAAATATTTTGTTTTGTGTTGAAATTTATATGAAATTGAAATTCATAATCGTTTATGACCACTTTAGTGTGAGTAAATGATGAGGACGTTTTTTTTTTATTTTTGGGGGATGTGAACTATCATTCGTTATAACCGTACTGTCGATTTAAACCAAAACACATCTTCAAATGACTTCTTACTACTTCTGAGCACATGCAGAAAGCTTTCATTGTTTTAGCAAAGGCTCCTGACGCTGCACAATTTGCTTTCTAACAGCTGCGATGGGCGAAACCCAAGCATCCTGGGTAATGATGTTCAGTAAGTGTAGAGATGATGCTAACTTGTATTCCCCTGGGAGCGTTGCTGATATCTGAAACCTGGCGCCTCTGCAAACTCTGCTCTTGTATATCAGTTTATCGATTCTGTCCTCTGCTTGTCTATTTATCAATGCGACAAGACCTGTTCAAGCTCAAATGGACCAGATGTCTCTCTTGCTTTGTTGTTTTTAGCATGTTTACTCAAGTTTTACAGCTTGATCTCTGTCTGGTTTGTTATGAGGTGATAGTGAGTCAGCAACTTCATTCATTCAGTCATTTTCCTTCGGCTTAGTCTCTTTATTATTCGCCACAACAGAATGAAATCGCCTGCAACCCAGTACCTGGAAACATCCATACACACTCATTCACACACATACAGTACACTACAGCCAATTTAGTTTATTCAATTCACCTATAGCGCATGTCTTTGGACTGTAGGGAAAACCGGAGCACACAGAGGAAACCCACATAAACACAGGGAGAACTCCACACAGAAATGCCAACTGACCCAGCCGGGACTTGACACGAGACATGAGGCTACTCGCAGTGTAAAGAGAGTAAATTTAGAGTAGAGTAAATTTAGGGAGAGTACATTTACTCACTATTAGGGCCAGACGGAATCTGCAGACATTTTTTGCAATTTCTGCAGAGAATTTTGGTAAAAATCTGCGGATTTCTGGGGAATTATTTTGGGAGTCTCATAACTAAAACCTTAATATGTGAAATATGTGTAATTTAAAAACTAAATAAATTCAGATTTACACACATTTACTCAAGTAAATAAACAGAATTAATGATGGGCTATAAATCTGCGGAAATTTGCGGAATTCTGCACGAGCAGATTCCCTGTGGGCCTACTCACGATTTACTCTAGCCTACCTAAAGTGGTTCCAAACCTTTATGAGTTTCTTTCTACTGTTAAACACAAGGAGGTATTTTGAAGAAAGCTGAAAACCTGTAACCATTGACTTAACAATACTATGGAAGTCAATGGTTACAGGTCTACAACTTTCTTCAAAATATCTTTGTTTGTGTTCAACACATTAAAGAAAATCAAGCAGGTTTGGAACAAGTGGAAATTGAGTATATGATGACAGAATTTTCATTTTGGGGTGAACGATCCCTTTAAAGCATAGGTCTCAAACTCAATTCCTGGAGGGCCGCAGCTCTGCACAGTTTTGCTCCAGCCCTATTCAAATACACCTGATCCAACTAATCAAGGTGTATATGAGTAGTCTTGACCACCTTGATTAGTTGGATCAGGTGTGTTTGAGGGAGAAAAACAGTGCAGAGCTGCGGCCCTCCAAGAATTACGTTTGAGACCTATGCTTTAAGACAAGAAAGGGTATAGGTTAAAACAAATCTAAACCTACTAGGCATCACTATACTTACATGTTAATTTCAAGTTTTATAAAAGGTTTTTTGTAAATATGCAAATTAGGCCTTTAAATTAAATACGCACTAATTTGTGAACATTGGAGGAAGTCGGGTATACAATTCTTGTTCAAAATTCTCTCTGTCTCTATTTTATTTTTATTTATTGATTTTATATTTAGGGGGCGACACGGTGGCTCAGGGGTTAGCACTGTCGCCTCACAGCAAAAAGGTTGCTGGTTTAAGTCCCAGCTGGACCAGTTGACGTTTTTGTGTGAAGTTTTTTCTCCCCGTGTTCATGTTGCTTTCCTGTGGGTGCTCCAGTTTCCCCCACAGTCCAAAGACATGCGCTTATGGTGTATAGGATGAACTAAATTGACCGTGTTATGAGTGTGTGTGAATAAGAGTGTAGGAAAAGTTTCTCAGTATGGGGTTGCGGCTGAAAGGGCATCCGCTGCGTAAAACATATGCAGGAATTGTTTATTCCGCTGTGGCGACCCCTAATAAAAAAGGTACTAAGCCGAAGGAAAATGAATGAAAAAATGAATGATTTCTTTCAAGGATTTTACAGAATTGATTCTGGGAAATTTGTCACTGTATTTCAGCCATAATTCAGAAAATACTGTGAACAAAAAAATTAAATCTACTTAAAATATTGTATATAAACAGACAAATTACAGGAACATCTCTTTCTGCAAAATCTTCAGAATAAATCTATCAGGATCTTTAGCAGTTTGGCGTTGTAAGTATTTATAAAGTGAAGATGTCAGTGCAGAAGAAAACATACTAATTTTGGGAACACAGCCTTGAAATCTACAGACATAAATTGCTAAAATCCTATAAAATAAACCCTTTAAAGTATATTTTAGTTATACTGAAGAACACTTTATAGAAAGTTAAATAGTCTAAAATCTCAATATTGTGATGTGCATGAAACAAATCATGCACACACTACAGTATTTCTAGTGTCTCACCTTAATGTGCTCTGAATTTGACACTGAACTAGCTGGTTGTGACCTGGTTGACTGTCACTTAAACAATTACAACAGGTTGAAGGAACCTAACTGATCTTCCATGTTTTCTCTGGATTGGTATATAAGTGTTTTTGGGCTGATTAGACACACACTTGCGCTGCGCTGGAGAATATCAGTTATCATACAGGATCAATGTTTTATGGGGTTTTTTTTCTGCATTTGAATAGCTTCTTTCTGCTGCTTTTTAGTCTGTTGTTTTGCGCATGAATAAGAATCTCTTACTAGAATGTAACACCATCTGCAGTAAATAAAATGTTTTTGATCCATTGTAAATTATTTATTGGAATTGTGGAATTGAGCTTTGGGTGAACAGGTTTAAAATAGGGCCTGTATTTTAAATATATTTTTATTTATGCATTTACAAAAATCCAAAAATCCAATTTCCATCCATCCATCCATCCATCCATCCATCCATCCATCCATCCATCCATCCAATTATCATTATTTACCAATAATAATAATAATATTACCATATTATTATTATTTATTATCCTAGGGTTGCCACAGCGGAATAAACTTATCCAGCACATGTTTTTATGCAGCGGATGCCCTTTCAGCTGCAACCCAGTACTGGGAAACATCCTTACACACTCATTCACACACATAAACTTTGAACAATTTAGTTTACCCAATTCACCTGTACCACATGTCTTTGGACTTGTGAGGGAAACCGGAGCACCCGGAGGAAACCCACGTCAGCACGGGGAGAACATGCAAACTCCACACAGAAATGCCAACTGACCCAGCCGAGGCTCGAACCAGCGACTTTCCTGCTGTGAGGCAATCGTGCTACTCCCTGAGCCTCATTTATTCATTCTGATTATTATTATTATTATTTTTATTGTTGTTATTTACCACAAAAAGGGACAAAACACTAATTGGCCTACTGAAAAATGAAATAAAATGTTGTATATTATTCCAAATTACATCAACTATTCAGAATTTCCCTTAAATTACACCAATTGAAATAAAAAATGACAATTCACGATTTGTTTGATTTCATTATTTTCTAACTCATTAGATGATTTAACTGATGGCTCTACATACAATTAAAAAATACAATGTTTAAAAAGTAATATGATTACAGTTTGTACCAGATGCCAAATTTGTTTGCTTTGTTTGATTGTTTGTTTTATTTTAATTATGTTAAAAAATGTGCAAAATATTTTTCCAATTTTTTTAATCCAAAGATACCACTGTAGCCCCTAACCATGCTCATTATATAGTACACAAACGATAGTACATTCTCAGAGAGCGTCTACACTGCTCCAGAAGTGAGCTTGTTTCGAGCTCCTGGATGACTGTGCAGTTTAACCAGCAGGTGTCGGTGTGCGTATGTCTTATTCTCTGAGGTGTAGTTACTTTTAGAGACCAAAAGGTGGTGTTGAAGTATTTTGTTGCTGTCATGTACACAACAGGTGTTAGAGCATGGTGTGGTAAAGTCTGCATGGGTTAGTTTGTGTATATAAAGGGATATTCTGCATATAATCTGGTAAGGACCACATTTCTGAAAATTTCCTTTGAAACTATCCTGTAATAGCATTGTACTTATTTGTCATACTATGATATTGATGTGTAATTAAATTGATTAATATAATTTTTATAATTAAATCTTGAATGCAATCTTCCTTGATGAACAGAAAGTTCAAACGAATCTTTGTAACATTATACATGGGACATTTTGCTTTGTTTTGCATTATTCCTAAGAGTTAAGGCACACATAAAATGACTTTCTTTTTAAACAATTTATTTTGAATAAGAGTTTAGTAATTTTTAAACGATCTTGACTGAAATTCAGAGATTTATGAATGGTGAGAGAGATGCAAATTCTAAAAAAAAAAATGATTTCCTCGTCTTTCAAGTAGTCAACAAGTAATCTGTGCTATTAGCAGTATTTCTCTGTTTCTGTTCCAGTTAGATTTAGTTATGTAGTTATTTGCAAATGGCTTAACCGAGATACTCAGGAATAGTTGTGAAATAAATGACTTTTTCCATAAGACCTTGTCCAGTTGAAATTATAAATTACTTTTTCCATAAGATCTTGTGCAGTTCACATTATAAATGACTTTTTTTCCATAAGATCTGGTGCAGTTGCCATTTAGAAGACACCTTCAAATCCTTCAAGATTTGCAGACCCATCTCTTTGCATCCTGTATCTCTGCATTTCTGAGCACTGAAAACATAAATCCAGATTGCTTAAAACATTGGAGTACACTAACTAATTTTTTTTAAAGTTAGAATTTTACATTTTTTATTTAGCATCACACCAATGTTTGTGGGGTATTGTAGTTAAAATTCCATTTATATTAAGTACAATTAATTTGTACCCTATTAGAGTGTAATGAACTTATTTAATTTAATTTCACTTTTTGGTTTTATGAGGAACATGATGTTGTTGATGCCATTATTCTCTTCTGACACTGACTATTGACTTATTACTACTTTGCCACAGCACACTACCAATGGTACATTTAACTAACTAGCTAGTTACAACTGCTTCCTGAAATGGTTGGTTCGAACTATCATTAGGGACATTACACCGGTGATGGAGTAATAACTACTGCTAGTTAAAAAGAGAAATCAGTATTGTCAGATTATTGCTGTAAATTACTAATAGCATCCTAAGGACTGCTTCGCTATTCGCTGCTATTATGCTTTATTGCACAGCTCTCTAGAATAATCGATTCTGACTGGTCAATCATGACATTCCAAAGTAATTTATATTTCCAGATTAAAACCACTGAAACTACTACAGGTACATAATTCGGGTACAACGAATCATCTTGTTCATTCATGAGTATATTGACATGCATAGTTATATCATAGAGATTTATATGCTTTTCTGTCACTCCTTTTGTTCTAGATTGCTTGGCTCCAACTTGTGACTAAATAGGTTAGTGTATTCTGCATTCATGTTTGTTTCTGTCAGGTTTATGTTTAATGAAAGAGTTATAAATTATTACAGCTCAGATTTACTAGTTTTGTGTCTAATTTTGTTTAGTTTAATGGCAAGTAGCCGTGTAATAAGCGATAATAAGTGATAATGTACATCTAGGCAGTTGTTCTTGCAGAATAAAGCCCTACGATTTAGACGTCCTGGTTAAAAACAAAGCTAAATTTGGGCTGCCAGTTAAAATCTAATATACGTATAGGAATAGCCCAAAACTAGGCTAATCATTAAATACACAGTTTAGACAGACATCACATCCCAGCAAAGTTTTTTTTCTATGTGTGTTTAAAAGAAGTCTAATAGACATCTAAACATAGATGCCTTGGCTAAAACAAGGCTAAATTTGGGTCAGTGAAAATCTAATAGACATTTGAGAATAGCCCAAAACTGGACTAGTCATCAAATACACAGGAATAAATAACTACTCATGTAAAGTCTGTCTAATCTGTCTGTTTTTTTAATTTTGGGCTATTCAGACGTCTATTTAATTTTCACTGACAGCCCAAATTTAGCCTTGATTTAGCCAAGACATCCATGCTAGATGTCTATTGGATGTCTATTAAACATAAGCTGAAGCCTGTCTGGGAGAACAACTATATGTACATTATTCATTATTGCTTATTAAGCAATTCTGGAGTTTTGCAGTTGTACTAAAGCACATACACACATGCACACTCTTCATAAACCACACATTAATTACTAACAAACAAAAAGATGTAAAAGAAAATGTGTATGAGTGGAATGAATGATAAAGATCGCACTGCTTGTTATCTGGTTCATATAGCTTGAGTACATGTTCTATTGAAGTAATATTCAAACAAAATCCACAGATTTACAGGAGTCTGCAATGCAGTTTGGGAACGTTCACCGAAAGAAAAAAAAAACTGTAGGTAATAACAAAACTTGCAAGCATGCAGTTTTGGGAAACACACAGCAGTTTGAGTCTATTACTGCAGTATAGCTGTGTGTCAGAGCGTATCATTTCCCTGCAGGTAGATTTGTATATGTGGCTTGCTCTTTGCCCCAGTGCATTCATTCCCAGTATACCTCCGCTGTGGTCTTTCCCAAACTCCACCCCAGCAACGTGATGTACAGCAGGCATCTCTATGGACTCTATCTGTTTGTCATGCTCTCCTGATTACCAATTTCAAGCCACTTCTCTGAAACAACAGCTTTTTTTTCATCTCTACCCAATCCTCGATCCTATTAACACTAAAGCTGGATGCCTCTACATCAGGACAGACAGGTCATCTTCTCTTTTAAATCTTTGCTAGTATTTAGAGTAGCTGTTGAATTAGCATTTAGAAACAAGTTGATAATTTACCATTTTTGATAAAAATGATTTGGGGTGTTAGAGAATTTTTTTGTGATACTGAGTGTAGTTTTCTTCTCAGTTTATTTTTTAATCTGTTTCTGTGAATTTTTTTCTTGTAAAATTGTTCTGAGAATTGATATGATTTTAGAGCAGGGGTGCCCAAACTTTTTCTTATAAAGGGCCAAAAACAAAACTGGATTGAGAGCTGGGGCGGAAATTAAATATACAGTAGAGTTTTGTATTAAATTTACCATGGGTAAGTTATTTGCGTATTATTTAAAAATAAGTAGAAAACAATGGTTTAAAACATATGAAATAATGATGCAGTATAGTTTTTATTGTTTATAATAAAACATAATCCCATTTATAACACAATCGAGTTTAATGCTAAATACACTAGTCGAACTGCTCCTGCCTTTGCCTTGATTTGCTCGCAGATAACTTGTGCATTGTCCTGTCAAGTGACAGTATATACATTTCAAAAGACTGAATCATTTACAACATTTAAGAGCATACTCACATACTATCCGAACCGTGCCCAGGCCCGTTTCCCAGATCGTTTGAGAAGTGTGAGTGCTCTGAATCGGGCTCAGGCACGGTTCACTTAGGCTCAGGCGCGGTATGCTTGCGGTGTAAGTGCAAGCGTGCCTGAGTCCAGAACTGAAAGTGAGACGTGACTTTTAGGGACTGTTTTATATGGAATAATTAATCATTCATACTGTTCAATGAACGCAATGAACGTCGTAGTTTATTAAAGACGCAAACCCCTCACTGCACGACAGCTGCGCCTTCAGCAAACCTCCTAATTCCTGCAGCACGAGCAAGCATATCGCGCCAGAGCCCAAGTGAACCGCGCTCAGGCCCACCTTCTTCAACCGCCCAAGTGAACCGTGCCTGAGCTCGATTCAGAGCACTCACACTTCTCAAACGATCCAGGAAACGGGCCTGGGCATGGTTGGGATAGCATAGTGTGAGTACGCTCTTAATTTGTGTTGGCTTTTTTAGCTCCTCAATCAAACAAAGAAACAAATGGTTATATTCAATTCAAAATGACAATGAGTGTTTTTTTTTTGGGGTCAATTTATCTATTTTTTTCTGTGAATTATTTTATTGTAAAATTGTTTTGAGAAGTGATAGAGAAACATTTGTCTGTCTATAGAACATTTCTCTAGAGAAATCATTGCCAGAAATTAGAGTTGCTGTTATGATGCTGAGTGAGTGCGTTTTTCAACATAGGCTCATTCTGAAAATGTTGCCCTATATATACATTTCTGGAGATTGCAAATTATGTAGCCAGAAGTATGTATGACTGCATTTCATCTTTAAAGGGCACCTAGGATACCCCTTTTTCCAGATTTAATATAAGTCTTTTGTGTCCCCAGAATGTGTCTGTAAAGTTTCAGCTCAAAACACCCATCAGAATATTTATTATAGCTTTCACTAGTTTGTATTTTATAGCTCTCAACAGCTTTTTGCTGTTTTTGTGTACAGGGTCTTTAAGGCTAGTCCTCCCCACCCAACGGGTTGTTGCTAGAACAGATATGTTTGCGGCTGGAAGTTAAAGAGAATTATTTATGTTATTTATTAAATTTTTCATTTATTGTATTTTATTATCGTCTACCCCCACCCCAAACCTAAACCCAACCGTCAAAGTACTGTAAAATATTAATTATTGTTATAGAGTGTCATAAAAAAATTCCACTATATTAATGTGCATATCACACTTCCGGCCGGCCGCATCTCCAATCTAGACTTTACCCGCCAACCGTTCCCATGTGTCTGTCAGCGTGCCTCAATCTCCGACCTCCGCTGTCTCAGACAACAGACAGACATAAAAGAAGCAGATCTCACGTAACATTTGTGAGGAAAAACTACAGTAAGATCTTTACCAATAAGTATTTGATGCATTTGTTGTGGAGCTGCAACAATGAGTCACACACAATGTCGTTACAAAGTTCACGCACACACACAGACACACACACAGCGTGGACACACACAGATACAGCGCGCGCATTTAGCTTTGCACAGTCTTTGCACACAAATGTGACAGGATATAGGTTAATATCCACTGCTGTATGGATGTCTGTTACGTTAATGTACAAAATAAACCTGATTTAGCGTCCACAAACCGGGATTGAAGCGTCTTCTTGTATAATTGTACTGACATGCGGCTATGGTGATGAAGTAAAGCTAAAGTAAATGGCTGTAATTCATTACACATGCACAGTTTTAAACGATTTTAAACTTGTAAAACTCACTCTTGATCACATTTGATGATGATTGATGATCCTAGCAAACTGAACAGACCTTTTATTTATGGTTGCTTTGCACATGTCCTGTCTTGTTAATAAGATTATAAATGTTACTAAGGAGACATGTTAATACGCAGCTGTCACTCAATTCGGTGGGTGGGGGGACCGCACTCCTACGTCAAGTTGCGGTCGGTCTCAAAACTGTCTAATTGGTCCACCGTTTTTATGTTGTTACATTTAAAAAAAAAAGTGTGTTTATATCACCCCAATATGACGGTCTATACACTATACTGTCCAAACTGCTTGAAAAGAAGATTTTTCACCTAAGGTGCCCTTTAAAATGAACGCAACAGGGCGGTGTGACGCCGTTCCTTTTTGAGCTTACCAGCTGACCATTCACCTCAAAATGGATGGCTTTCCAGTTGTTACCAGTTTGTCCAGTTAGCTCACCATGTACATCGGCGGACTTGAGACACAGAGTGGAATTGACTTTGACGATGGGGTTTGAGTCCGGTGAACAACGGTTCTAGAAAGTGGGTAAGACAAAAATAGAAGTAAATAACAGGCTGATAATGTGGTAAAATCTGAAAACATGTTAAAATCAGGCAAGGGCTTTTCTTTTCTAGACTGCTTTTTAAAACTGTCAGTTGGGTTTAGGGAAACGGGTGGGCGCTGGTGCTTTTGAAAACACTATTGGTTGAGTATAGGGAAGGAAGAGGGTGGGTCAGTCCATAGGTCTGTCAGTCAGTCAGTCGACAGCAGCCTCTGGTGTATTTACCCAAGAACAGCAAGCGCGAATGGCACTAGCGAGAGAAATTTGAGTTCTCAAAAAGCATACACAGCAGCCTCTGGTGGATTTGCGAAAACAAAAACTGCAACAAAAAAAACAAAACGTAGCTCCTAGGACATATTTCGCAATCTCCAGAAATTTATGTAGGGGTGCATTTTCAGAATGAGCCTGGGTTGTTGTTGTTGTTGTTGTTGTTTTATTTGTTCTGTGAATTTTTTTCTTGTAGAA
Organism: Danio tinwini; assembly: GCA_903798205.1. Taxonomy (NCBI): domain Eukaryota; kingdom Metazoa; phylum Chordata; class Actinopteri; order Cypriniformes; family Danionidae; genus Danio; species Danio tinwini. Next base: position 11,010,234 of record CAIGQZ010033037.1, read on the forward strand.
TTGTTTTGAGAGGTGATGGAGAAACATTTTAGATAAAATGTATGTATTAAAAAGGGTTTTAGAAGTCAAAGTCTCTCTCTCTTTCTCTATGTCTCTTTCTCTATCTCTCTCTCTCTCTCTCTCTCACTCTCTCTCACTCTCTCTCTCTAGTCTCTAGTTCGTACATGGCTATATAAATTCAGATTCAGCAAGTAGGCTTTTCTCTTCAGCCAACCACTGGACTGGACTCTCAGTGGGGGGAAAAAAGAGACAAACTGCACTGAAGAGTGAATTCACAGAGGATCACAGTAGATAAGTTATTCAGAGTGAAGGACAGAGACACGGAGCATTTGTTATCTCTTTATTCAGAGGAGGCACATTAGTAAGGGCCATTGGGAATGCAGAACAGCGACTCCATCCTTTGCTTTACACAGCTTTAGTAATCTTTAAAGGATTATTCCACATCTGAAGTCATCTGTGTGTGGTTTGGCATCATGGCACATGCTGCAGCACACCTGAAAAAGGCAAGGGAACTGGAACAACCTCCTGAGATAAAGGCTCTCGCCAAAGCCAGAGAGAGACGCAGGAGACATAAAGAGAGGGCAGAACGCAAACGAAAGGTATATTGAGATTTACAGACCATTAAAAACATTTCATTTCACCTCAAATTTGTCCATCATAGCTCTGATATAGCTGACCTATTGACCTGGTAGTCATATTTACTCTAGTAGAGCAGACTGTGGAGTTTAAAGTAATCTAAGATCATTTTTAATGTGCAATTTGGTGAAAATGTTCAAATGAATATGCTAATCATGGCAAAGAAAACTAACACAGACAGCAGTAAAGCTGTTAGAAAATATTCAGTGTTTTTCTACATATGCTAATGTACTGTGTTCTGCACTGTTTAATGTGTAGTGATATATTGTGAATTGTTCGTTTTTTGTGCTTTTGGAGTTAGCAGATGTAAAATACTGTATCTGTGATGAGAGTTAATCTCAATGACATTCACATGCACATGAGGGTTTATTGAGGTCAAAGGGTATGATGATGTCATATACAATATGTTCTTGATTTGATGTTCATATGACTTAAATGATTTTACATGCATGACAGCTGCATTTACAATAATTGCATTTATATTGTCATATACATATAATTATTATCACGTTTCTAGTGCATTCAAATATAATTCAAAGGCCTCAGTCTGTTTACATATGCATGACTTTTTATCTAGCATCGTTTTTTTTATTATTTGAGAATTTTTTTTTTATTTGAAACATCAAATTAATTTCAAATTCTCATTTGTAAAACCAGTGTTTTCTGCAGTATGCAATAATTAATGAATCGTTTTATGGTGGCTTTTTTTTAGTTTTTCGTGCTGCAGATGAGCTCTAGGGATAAATCCTGTAGTCAGCTGTTCTGCACCTGTTTCAGAGCACAGATACGGGAAGAGGCTTAGAAAATAGGATCATCCTGTATGCAGATTTGTCTCTACAGGGCAAATCTCATTGGTTGCATATGTGATGATGATATAACTTTTTTGATACATGTGGTTTATTGAAGTTCTTGCAATCAATTTACCGATTCAGGAAAGCATCACAATGCAGACAAAGATCTGCTATAAGAAATGCTAATTATTGTTTTATTTTTTTGTCATGTGACAGATGTAATGAACAAATCGTCCATTAAATACCCATTATCTACAAAGACGAGGTTCGAAAGAGTTAAAAAAAGCCTAAGTGTTAATGGAAATGAAAGTGATTGTCATCAAAAATATGCCATAATGCCACTGCAATGAATCTGTCTATATAAAACTATAAGACCAACTGAAAATTCTGATTTATGGCTTATAGTATTTGAACTCAATCTTTAAATATTTATACTTATTTTTTATTTTATTCTAATGATTTTTAAATAACATTGGTTTAAGCATTTTTTGTATAAAATAACAAAAAAAAA
>CAIGQZ010033037.1:11041086-11053625 GCA_903798205.1 Danio tinwini
ATTATTATTATTATTATTATTATTATTATTATTATTATTATTATTATTATTAGTAGTAGTAGTAGTAGTAGTAGTAGTAGTAGTATACAATACAATACAATATTTATTTATAAAGCACATATATAAACAACCAAGGTTGACTAAAGTGCAGTACATAGGAGTACTAATAACAGAGAAGTAGAATATAAAAGAAACATTTAACAAATAAAAGCAATAAAACAGTAATCATAAGCGAGAGAAAATAGATAGGTATTTAAAACAGACTTAAAGACAGAAATGGAGGGGGAAAGTCTAATGTGAATTGGTAGGGTGTTTCAGAGTTTAGGACCAGCAACAGCAAACGCTTGATCACCTCATTTTTTAAGGCGTGTTCTGGACACGGTGAGTAAGTTGAGATCATAAGATCTCAATGATCAGGAGGGGGTATATGGACAAAGCAAGTCTGTAAAATAATGAGGAGCAAGATTATTAACGCCTTTGTAAACAAATAATACAATTGTAAAATCAATTCTGTATTTAATGGGTAACCAGTGAAATGCAGCTAAAACCGGAGTTACCGACTCATACTTGTGGGTGCCAGAAAGTAGTCTAGCAGCCGTATTTTGTACCAGCTGCAGACGAGAGAGAGAAGACTGAGAAATACCAAAATAGAAAGAGTTAAAGTAATCTAGACGTGTTGTTATGAAGGCATGAATCACCATTTCAAAATTTCTCTGGGACAGAAATGGTTTGACTTTAGACAGTTGTCTCAGGGGTGAAAGCAGGATTTTACGACAGTACTGATCTGTTTGTCAAATTGTAAGTTTTCATCAAACATAACACCCCGATTTCTTGCACACTTGGTAATATGTGGGGCCAAAGATCCCACATTGACATCTAACAGAGAATTTTCTTTGTGCCCAAATACGATTACTTCAGTTTTATTTTGGTTTAAATTTAAAAAATTGCTTGAGAGCCAAAGTTTAAGCTCCTCTAAGCAAGTCAGGAGTGGTTGTAAGCCATTTACATCATTTTGTTTTAGAGGAAAATACATCTGGGTGTCATCAGCATATAGATGGATGGAAACTTTATATTTATTGAAAATGGAAGCCAGGGGGAGCATATACATGGTGAATAATACAGGCCCAAGGATTGAACCCTGTGGAACTCCATAGTTGAGAGGAATATTGGATGAGGATTGATGGCCAATGCGCACACAAAACATCTATTGGTCAGATAAGAACGGAACCACTCTAAAACTGTGCCACAAAGGCCCACAGCTGTCTCTAGACGTGTCAACAGGACCTTGTGGTCAATCAGGTCAAAAGCAGAACTTATATCTAATAAGACTATGCCATAGATTTCTGTAAAAATGTAGCTTGATACTTTTAAAAGTGCAGATTCAGTACTGTGTAAAGCTTTAAAACCAGATTATAATGTTTCATGCACCGAATTTAAACTCAAATATGTTTGTGATTGAGTCAAAACAACTTTCTCAAGGACCTTTAAAATAAAAGGAAGATTAGAAATAGTCTGAAAGTTAGAGAAAGAGGCTGGATCGAGGTTTGTTTTGATATGGTGTCACAACGCCACATTTGAGATCATTAGGGAAGGAATCAGTAGACAAACATTTGTTTATCACCAGTAGCAAACCAGGACCAATTGTATCCATAACTTGTTTAAAGAAAGAAGGTGGGATAATATCTGACGGCAGATTGAATGTTTTAATTGGCTAACAATGTCTTTACATGAGTTCAACTCAATAAGTTGAAACTCAGACCAAGTGGAAGAACATAGAGGAACATCCTTATATGCAAATGCTGAACAAAGCAGCTGTGATCTTAATGTTGTGAATTTCTCTACAAAGAATTTTCCAAAGTCATTGCATAGATGGCTCTAAAACTGACTGGGTAGAAAGATTTAAAACAGAATAGTAATAGTAGAAAACAGAACTTGAGGATTGTGACAGTTGTTAGTGATAGGTTCTGCCAGATATTTGCTTTTTGCTGCTTTAGCAGTTTTCTAAATCATAAAATAAGAATTTCTTATAAGATCATAAGAAATCTGCAGCTGGTCCTTCTTTCATTTGCGCTCAGCTTATCTGCATGCTCGTATCAGGGTCAGAGTATTTTCAGTGTGCCAGGGCACAGGTGCAGGCTTTTAATTTTTATACTTCAAAGTGGCAATAGAGTTCATAATATTGACACAAGTAGAGTTAAATAGATAAAATAGTAGTATTAGTATTAAAGGGGACATATTATGCCCCTTTTTACAAGATATAAAATGAGTCTCTGATGTCCCTAGGGTGTGTATGTAAAGTTTTAGCTCAAAATACTCTACAAATAATTTTTTATAACTCTTTGAAACTGTGCCTTTTAGGCTTTAATCCAAATTGTGCCGTTTTGGTGACAGTCACTTTAAATTCAAATGAGATTGAGCTCTTTTCAAAAGAGGGTGGACCTACAAATGCCTATTGGCACACAACTGTGTTTAAATCCCCTATAAAAGTGATTTTTGATTAATGGTGCCTTTAATACTACTTTAATAGTATTATCAATGTTAAAACTTGCTATTTAATTGTGTATAAACTATGTTTTTTTGTATGAATATAAAATTCACTTACTGGAAACAGAGAACTTTTCTAACATTACAAATGTTTTTACTATAACTACTGATCATTTTAAGGCATTCTTGCTACAAACAAGAATATGGGAATCATACAGAACCATGGCATCATCTGAATGAAACACTGTAATCATTTTTGTGATCTGAGACTGATCTGTATGTTTTTCCCCCTCTCTGTTTTCCAACACACACAGAACGGTCTGTCCCCGCTGCACATGTCTGCTCAGGGTGATCACGTCGAGTGTGTGAAACACCTGCTGCAACACAAGGCACCGGTGGATGATGTCACACTGGACTACCTGACCGCCCTTCATGTTGCTGCACACTGTGGTCACTACAGAGTCACCAAATTACTGCTGGACAAGAAAGCTAATCCTAATGCCAGAGCGCTGGTAATTCAGTGAAAGATGATATTATTGTACATGCATCAGTGTTAATCAATGTTAAAAGTGTATATCTTGTGTCTGTCAGAATGGCTTCACTCCTCTACACATTGCCTGCAAGAAGAACAGAGTGAAAGTCATGGAGCTGCTGGTTAAATACGGTGCCTCAATCCAGGCCATCACAGAGGTAGGAGTCTGCGTCTCAATTCATACACACAACATACTCTTTAAGATAATAAGAAGGATACTATTCAATTGTCATGTGACTTCAGAATTATTTTTTAAATTTGATAAAACGAAGAGGAGAATAATAGGGATCTGTTATGCTCTTTTACATTTTACATTGTACAGTGCTATTCAAGCATCTAAGACAAACAGCAAAGTTGCTTAGTGTATGGAAAAGCAAGTTCTTTGTAGTGGTAATCATGTGTGTGAATATCTTGATTTTATTCCTGTGTTATCTTGCAGCAACATACATTTCACATCGTTCCTCATTTAAAACTTAAAGGAATAGTTCACCCCAAAAATGTAAATGCAGGGCTCAACAAAAAGGACTGCCTGATGGCCCGGGGCCAGCGTGCAAGGCACTCGGGACAGTAGACAGGATTGTTACTGGCCCGGCCTGTGCTGCCTTGTCACAAAAGTCCAATTTGCCTGCGACTATTTGTCAATTGCAAATGAATACAGTCTTAAAATCGAGAAACAATTTGTCCTTTTAACCCTTTAAATGCTGCCTTCTCTGTGATGTCGTGAACACCATATTGTTTTTTGGTTCCTCTTATCTGATTGGATGTTGTGAGCACGCTGTTTCTTGTAACCTGGTAAAAACCAGTACAGCAAAGTGACGGCAACATCAAATTAGGATGTTAAAAGAATGTAGACATTTACGTGGGTACAGCGCGGCGATTTGCTCATTATACATTTATTAACATTTTAAAAATATTTTAATTCTAGATTCAAACACATTTTTAACACAGTATTTAAAACATGTGACTAAGAAATAGCTATTAACTTTTACTTTTTTTCTTTTTTTTTGGTGGGGCCAGTGAAAATATTGGCTGGGCAAGTAAAAATCTGAACCGCTAGCCCAATCGGGCCAGTAGAAAAAATCCTTAGTGTTGAACCCTGAAATGTATTCACTATTTACACACTCTTAATTGGTTCAATGGGTGAGCATTATTACGTATTTGGGTCTTCAGTGACCCAGAGCCAGTTATACTGAACACAGAAGCATCTCTGACTACAACAAGATAAAATACTCAACAAATAAGTGTTCAATTTCACTGTCATGCAAATGTCCCATGTCAAGCTTCTGGCTCTTAAACATATTCTTGAAACTCAGCAAAATTTCAGCATCCTCAAAATCAGTATATTAATTGCTGATAGCTCACCATATCCATATTATATCAGGAGTTTAAATTGACAGCAAGCCAGCTGTAGAGGGCCCGCCCTCTTCTGGAAAGGAGGTGGTGAACTGCAACTCCTTTACACTTAGAGAGTTTTTTTTTTCCCTCCTACCCAGGATCGGGCATTTACAACATGGTACAATAAAGGATCTTTGAAGTATTTTATGCTGACATGTAATAGACAACTTCTGATGACATCTAATTTGATTAAATGTACTAAAAGAGGTATAATAAGAGGTCTTAATTTATTCCTCTGGTTAAAATTTAAGAACATGCACCTTTAATTTAATGTAAATGTGAATTAGAGCAGCGGTTCCCAACAGCAGTGGCGCCCCCAGAAAATTTTCTTAGGGGTGTCCAGAAGAGGCCATACCAAATCTTGGGGTGGCACACACAAAAAAAGAATTCAGTGGAATATTATATTTTTGTTTCTGGTAAATGAAATAATTTAGTTTTAATTCATTTCATTAACTACTCTTGAAATATTGCAATTTATTCTTTGAAATAATTCAGCAAGTACAAATAAAAATATTTAGTTTAAAAACACTTTTCATATATATAAATAACTTTTCAGCAATTTTTCCACATACTTTTATTGCATTTATTATTATACAGTATATGCCACGTCTAAAATTTATGAAGATTAATTAATTAAATATTAAAACAGACAAATGAACAAATTGTACAAAGGCATTTCTATATACACACACACTCACTATACAGACCCTAATAATATTATTTATCTATATTCCTTTTTGAGCCATAATATTATTAATGCAGCTTCTTCTATTGATGTACCTTAAGGTAATTATTAAATTGCCATTGCTGTCTATTGAAGGTGTGTGTGTGCTGTCAACAACGATCGGGGAGGGGCAGTGAATCAGTCAGTGGCACCAATTAATCCACAATAATTTAGTGCATTTTATTTATTTATTGAAATATTGTACATTAACGTAAGTACATTTAGATTAATACTATTAACAGCAAAGTCATATTGGGGTGACCAACAGGGGGGTCCCGGCTCACAAGGGGCCTCAGCAAGCTCTGTGAGGGGTCGTGCCATATTTAAAAAAAAATTTAGCAGTGGACAATTAGGAGAATGATCATGTTGCCTTAGTTCATTTTATCCCAGGTGAGGAAGCTCTAAACATTTCAGGTTGTATAGAGATGGCAATACTGGAAACACAAAATACAGGAAATACCAAGATAGTTACCTGAACTATGGTTTTATTCCATTTTCTCGAAGCAAAGTGTTCCTGACCCAGCCACAGTGCATTATCTGTGCCAACTTCTTGCTAACGAATGCATGAGGATGTCCAAATTATTAAGACATTTGCAGATGACTCATCCCCAATACCGCAAGGTGTACCCAATACAAATGACCTACTGATGTTTTGCTTTTATATTTCACATTAGGATATTACTTGTGCACAAACATATCTAGATATAGTAATAAACATACTGTTTGTTTGAAAATTAAATTTTATTTTGTCATACCTACTGCAAACTTATATGGGCGATAATATATCACTAAATGTGGAGGGGGGCCTTACAATATTTTCCAGGGGAAAAGGGGGTCTCAGTCAAAAAAAGGTTAGGAACCACTAACCACGAACCACTAGAGTATTTAACTGATTACATTTTTTTGGGAAGTGATTTGTCTGCTGCTGTTTGCTTATTGTGTTTCTCTCTCTCTCTCTCTTCTCTTTTTTCTAGTCTGGTCTGACCCCAATCCACGTTGCAGCATTTATGGGACATCTCAATATCGTTCTCCTGCTGCTACAGAATGGAGCCTCTCCAGACGTCTGTAATATTGTAAGTGCACTATCTTCATGATGGGTGTGATTTGTATAGCATTTTAATATATTTCTGAAATTGATAGTTCACAAAAAATGCAAAATATTCATAATTTACCCATCCTTCACTTGTTCAAAACCGATTTGAGTTTCTTTTGTCTGTTCAGCACAAAGAAGATATTTTGAAAATTGCTGGTAAACGGCACTCGTTGATTTCCACAGTATTTATTTCCTACTATGGAGAGCCAACATTTCTCAAAATAACTTCTCTTTGTGATCAACAGAAAACATATAAGCCATAAAGGTTTAAAACAACATGAGGGGGAATAAATATGAGGTCATTTTTAGGTGAACTTTTACTGTCATTTTTAAGGTAAAATTTGGGTGAACTAAATTTAGCGTTCCAAAAAAAAGTGTACTGTTATTTTGCGTGCATAGCTTTCGCGTGGGTGTCCTCTGGGTGCTCCGGTTTCCAAAAGACATGCGCTATAGGTAAATTGGGAAAGCTAAATTGTCCATAGTGTATGTGTGTGAATGAGTATGGAAGTGTATGGATGTTTCCCATTGATAGGTTGCAGCTGGAAGGGCATCCGCTGTGTAAAACATATGCTGGATAAGTGGGTGTTTCTTTTCCTGCTGTGGCAACCCCAGATTAATAAAGGGACTAAGACAAAAAGAAAATAAATTAATGAATTAATACTGTACATTGCAATACATTGCAATATTTAGTTTTTCTGCCATATACTGTATATTACAAGTTCACTAGATGCCTTGAAAAGTGCATATGTAAATAATTTATTAATTTTGATTAAGATTATTCTGTAGGCGCAGTAGGTAGTGCTGTCCCCTCACGGCAAGAAGGTCGTTGGTTTGAGCCTCGGCTGGGTTTCTGTGTGGAGTTTGCATGTTTTCCTTGCGTTTGCGTGGGTTTTCTCTGAGTGCTCCGGTTTTCCCCACAGTCCAAAGACATGCGGTACAGGTGAATTGTGTAGGCTAAATTGCCCATAGTGTATGAGTGTGAATGAGTGTGTGGATGTTTCCCAGAGATGGGTTGCAGCTGGAAGGGCATCCGCTGCATAAAACATGTGCTGGATAAGTTGGCAGTTCATTCCTCTGTGGCAACCCCGGATTAATAAACGGACTAAGCCAAAAAGAAAATGAATGATTGATTGATTCTGTAGGGGAGTGAATGCAATAAATGTAATAAATTCCTAGATAAATACAATAGAGTATTATAAATGGCAAAATTAAAAGTGAAATAAACAACATAGGTCAAATAGTGTTCAGATAGTCACAAAATTGACAAAAAATTGTAAAATTTCTTGTGCCTGAATATTTTAAACTCGGGGTTTAAAATGTTCAAATTCAATTCATCTTTATTTCTATAGCGCTTTTACAATGTAGATTGTGTCAAAGCAGCTTCGCATAGAAGATTACAGTAAATTGAAACAGTGTCAGTTCAGTTTTCAGTGTTTCAGTTCAGTTTAGCTCAGGTCAGTGTGGTTTAATAATTACTACTGAGAGTCCAAACACTGAAGAGCAAATCCATCGATGCGCAGCTCTACAGCTCCAGAACCATGCAAGCCAGTGGCGACAGCGGCGAGGAAAAAACTTCACCAATAGGCGAAGGTGAAGAATTTTTAAAAAACGTGAGAGAAACCAGGCTCAATTGAGCACGATCCTTTCTCCTATGGCCAAACGTCTTGTGCAGAGTCTAGGCGCCGTAAGCTGGAGAATGCTGGACCTCAGTGAAGACTCCTTTGTCCTTGGAGCGCCACAAGAATCAGTCTCATGCTCTCCACTCCACCATAACCACCACAGCAGCTGCTCAGGATACGGCCTGGTCCAGGATTATGAAAACCTTGGCATCATCTCAATATGATAAACTTGATAAACTGATAAACCTTATAAACTTTTACTCCATTATGGTTCAACTGTGCAGTGACTCCAAAAATTGTATACGTTCTGAACTGTGGCTTTACTGAACTATAATCCCAACTCAACATTGCAGATATTTTGAATGCGCGTATTGCGCTAGCTCTAACATAGACTCTCAAAGTGTTTTTGCCAAGTGAGTGAAATACATGTTATAGGCTTTCATATCATTACAGCAACAATAACATTACTAATGTCAACAATACATATCAGAAGCCCCTAATTTCCAATATCAGAGCAATAATCTGAGCTTTCTACTCTACATAAATTAAGCCAACATAGCAGTGGATTTCTTGTAATACTGATTGTGGTTGTGTGTGTGTTTCAGCGTGGTGAGACAGCATTGCACATGGCTGCAAGAGCAGGACAGATGGAGGTGGTGCGATGTTTGCTAAGAAACGGCGCTTTGGTGGATGCCATGGCCAGAGTGAGTCCATAAAACCCACTGAAAACACACATGGCTTACAAAGACTGTAAATATGCTCTACTCACTGGTTTCTTTCTCCAGGAGGATCAGACACCTCTTCATATTGCTTCTCGTCTGGGTCAGACAGAGATTGTGCAGTTGTTATTGCAGCACATGGCTCACCCTGACGCTTCCACCACTAATGGATACACACCTCTGCACATCTCGGCTCGCGAAGGGCAGGTGGAGACGGCTGCAGTGCTGCTAGAGGCTGGAGCATCTCACTCGCTCGCCACAAAGGTCATTTCATTTATCACATTATTTTGTATACATATCACATAGCCATTAATAGCTTAGGGTCAGTACAATTTGTTTAGGTTTATGAAATCAGCCAGTGCTCGGCAATGCTGCCCTTAATTGATCTAAAATAAAAACACAAAAATTAAATACAGTTAAAGTCAGAATTATTAGCCCCCCTTTAATTTCTTTTTCTTTTTTAAGTATTTCCCAAATTATGTTTAACAGAGCAAGGAAATTTTCACAGTAAGTCTGATAATATTTTTTTTTAAAAAAGTATTACTTGTTTTATTTTGGCTAGAATAAAACCTGTTTTATATTTTTTAAGAACCATTTTAAGGTAAAAACTATTAGCCCCTTTAAGCTATTTTTTTGTGATTGTCTACAAAACAAACCATCATTATACATTAACTTGCCTAATTACCCTATCCTGCCTAGTTAACCTAATAAACCTAGTTAAGCCTTTAAATGTCACTTTAAACCGTATAGAAGTGTCTTGAAAAATATCTAGTCAAATATTATTTACTGTCATCATGGCAAAGATAAAGTAAATCAGTTATTAAAGATGAGTTATTAAAACTATTATGTTTAGAAATGAGTTGAAAAAAAAATATTCTCTCCATTAAAGAGAAATTGGGCAAAAAAAATGAACAGGGGGGCTAATAATTTTGACTTCAACTGAGTGTGTGTATATATATATATCTCAAATGTATATATTTTAGTCTTCTGCATTTTTTCTTATTATTATCAGTGTTTCTTTAGAATTGTTTGATAAATATAAAGTTCAAAAGAACACTTTTTCGTTGTTTGTACACTGTAAAAAATGTAACTCGAAAATATTTGTATGTTGCTTTAACTTATTTTAATATGTTAATCAGGTTTCAGCTCATTTGTTTCAAGTTATACAATGTTTAACGTAATATTTTTTGTCAGTTTGATTGATGTAAGTTGAGACGACTAGAAAAGTTCATTTGATTCAACTAAAAACATTAAGGCGGCAAGAATTTTTTACAGTTTAGCAATGTATAATTCACTGTCATTTTCAATCATGTAAATGCATCATTGCAGATTAAAAGTATCCATTTCTTTAAAAAAAAAGAACAACTCCAAACTTTTAAACGGTAACAAACGTTCAGCTACATTTAACCACAGATAAATATCCTCCCCTTAACAGAAAGGCTTCACTCCTCTACATGTTGCTGCTAAGTATGGAAGCCTGGATGTTGCAAAACTCCTCCTACAGCGGAGAGCACTTCTTGATGACGCTGGAAAGGTGAAAATCAAAACTTAAATCATCTACCCATTATTATTACTTTTAAAAATATGTATTGAGTTTTCTTTTTGAATTTCTTAAGCAGTACGGCCTCACGCCTCTTCATGTAGCTGCTCACTATGATAACCAGCAGGTGGCGCTGATGCTCTTGGATAAAGGTGCCTCACCTCATGCTACTGCTAAGGTATTAATTTTACTGCAAGATCACAAATATCATGACTATACATTAATATGAAAAAATATACTACGAATGTCAACTACTTTGTCAACAGCATGTCACTCAAAACACTAACATCCTCAACCATGTTATTTTTTTTTATTGTAAATAAAAGGTGAGTAGGATTGTACAAAGAATCACTAATGATAATAGAATATTCTGTTCCTGTGCAGAATGGCTACACACCTCTTCATATTGCGGCAAAGAAGAACCAGACTCAGATCGCCTCTGTGCTGCTTCAGTATGGTGCAGAGACCAATGCACTGACTAAGCAAGGAGTAAGTCCACTCCACCTGGCATCTCAGGAGGGACACACAGAGATGGCATCACTACTGTTGGAGAGAGGAGCACACGTCAATGCTGCCACTAAGGTATGAGCAGGTTCAGACAGTTATTGCTTTAACATCCTAACAGGTCTATTGAAGTAACTTTTTTAGTAATATTATCATTTTACAACTCCCCTAGAGTTAAACAGTTGAGTTTTATCATTTTTTGAATCCATTCAGCCGATCTCTGGTGGGAGCACTTTTAGCTTAGCTTAGCTTAGCATAAATCATTGAATAGGATTAGACCATTAGCATGTCGTTCAAAACATTTTTGAGAAAAATTTGAAATTTGTATAATTTTCCATACCCTGGCTGCAACAGGCACAACGATATTATGAAGTGCTGTTATTTATTTATCCAAGGGCTGCGTAATATCATTGCACCAGCTACTGTCACAGTATGGCAGCAAAGTGTATTGATTATTACGCAAGAATGAGAGTACAGTTCCTAACCATATCAGCTTGGAAAATAGCAACTTAATATTTTTTTTGTTGGCCTTATAGTACACAATGTATCTACAGAAGAGTAAAGCTTTAAATAGGACAATTCAGAAAAAATAAATGAAAAGTCTTTGAGATCTAATCTAATCCAATTGGATCTAATCCAATTCAGTGATTTATGCTAAGCTAATCTAAAAGTGCTCCTCCCAGACCCAGAGATCAGCTGAATTAATATAAAAATAGTAAAACTCAACAGTTAAAACCAAATAAAGTGGTGTTTCTACATAAAAAAGCATATCTGCATGAAAGCTTCTTAAACAAGAAGAGGGAGGGCCTTGATTTCTGTCTGTCAGGAATTGATTGGATGACCATGAAAGCCTTCTACAGAGCCAACATTGTAACACACATATACATCTTTTGTTGTTATTTTCTTCAGAGTGGTCTTACACCTCTTCATCTCACTGCTCAAGAGGACAGAGTGCAAGCGGCTGAAATACTGGCCAAACACGATGCAAACATTGACCAGCAGACCAAAGTAACCTGAAGTTTCATATTAACATGCTCATACTGTACTATTATTATTTAATAAAAAATAAAGAAACCACATAATTTAGTGTACATTTTTCATGTTAAATTTGGTTGTGTCTTCTAGTTGGGTTACACTCCTCTTATCGTGGCTTGCCACTATGGAAATGTCAAAATGGTTAATTTCCTTTTGCAAAATGGCGCTAATGTTAATGGAAAAACAAAGGTAAGAATGCTTTTTTACATTTTTTTCATGTGACTTGATAACACAATTAATGAATAAATATTTAATAAACTACAAGGGTACTCTGCTATTATATACAGTTGAAGACAGAATTATTAGCCCCCCTGTTTATTTTTTCCCTGTTTTCTGTTTAACAGAGAGCAGATTTTTTTCAACACATTTCTAAACATAATAGTTTTAATAACTCATCTCTAATAACTGAGTTATTTTATCTTTGCTATGATGACAGTAAATAATATTTGACTAGATATTCAAATACTAGATGAACTAATAATATATTAGATATTTTTCAAGACACTTCTATACAGCTTCAAGTGACATTTAAAGGCAAAACTAGGTTAATTAGGTTAACTAGGCAGGTTAGGGTAATTAGGCAAGTAATTGTATAACGATGGTTTGTTCTGTAGACTATCCAAAACAAAATTAGCCTAAAAGGGGTAATAATTTTGACCCTAAAATGGTGTTTAAAAAATTTTAAATTGCTTTTATTCTAGTCGAAATAAAACAAATAAGTCTTTCTCCAGAAGAAAAAATATTATCAGACATACTGTGAAAAATTCCTTGCTCTGTTAAACATAACTTGGGAAATATTTAAAAAAGAGAAAAAAAATCAAAAGGGCCTAATAATTCTGACTTCAACTGTGTGTGTTTATATATATATATATATATATATATATATATATATAT
>CAIGQZ010033037.1:11053725-11079247 GCA_903798205.1 Danio tinwini
TATATATATATATATATATATATACAATTGAAGTCAGAATTATTAGCCCCCCTGTTTATTTGTTTCCCCAATTTCTGTTTAACGGAGAGAAGCTTTTTTCAACACATTTCAAAATATAATAGTTTTAATAACTCATTTCTAATAACTGATTTATTTTATCTTTGCAATGATGACAAATAATATAATAATATAATAAAATAATATAATAATATAATAAAATAATAATATTTTACTAGATATTTTTCAAGACACTAGTATTCAGCTTAAAGTGGCATTTAAAGGCTTAACTAGGTTAATTAGGTTAACTAGGCAGGTTAGGGTAATTAGGCAAGTTATTGTATAAAGATGGTTTGTTCTGTAGACTATTGAAAAAATATATAGCTTAAAGGGGCTAATAATTTTGACCTTAAAATGGTTCTTAAAAAATTTAAAACTGCTTTTATTTTTGCCAAAATAAAACAAATAAGACTTTCTTCAGGAGAAAAAAATATTATCAGACATACTGTGAAAAGTCCTTGGTCTGTTTAACATAATTTGGGAAATATTTAAAAAAGAAAAAAAATTCAAAGGGGGCTAATAATTCTGACTTCAACTGTATATATATATATTTTCGACAATAACTAATTTCTTTTATCTTTGCCATGATGACAGTACATAATAACTAACAGCTTAAAGTGCAATTTTAAAGCTTAACTAGGTTAATTAGGTTAACTAGGCAAGTTAGGGTAAGTAGGTAAGTTATTGTATAATGATGGTCTGTTCTGTAGACAATGGAAAAAAAAATATTGTTTAAGAGGGACAATAATATTGGATTATAGTTTTAAAACTGCTTTTATTCGAGCCAAAATAGAACAAATAAAATTTTCTCCAGACTAAAAATATTAAAGGAAGTACTATTATTATTTTTGCATTACATTGCTTTCTAATTGCTATTTTTGAGATGTTTACTGTAGTGATTTATTTTATTATTTTTTTGTACAATCAGAATGGTTACACGCCACTTCATCAAGCTGCTCAACAGGGAAACACACACATTGTCAATGTCCTCCTGCAGCACGGAGCTAAGCCTAATGCTGTCACCATGGTATGGGCAACACTTGCACTCACAGAAATCTTATTAATTCTGTATGTGACTTATTTAACTTTACATTCTTTCTCCCTCAGAACGGAAACACTGCACTCTCTATTGCGAAGCGTCTGGGGTACATCTCAGTGGTGGACACTCTAAAAGTTGTTACTGAGGAAATAATCACAACCACAACTGTATGCATCCATGCATTTATATAATAATGTGTTTCTGATATATGCACAGACCACACAGTGAATACGCTGAATGCCTTCTTAATTTGAACTATTGCAGACGGTGACAGAGAAACACAAACTGAACGTTCCAGAGACAATGACAGAAGTTCTGGATGTTTCTGATGAGGAGGGTAAGACAATGCGTTTTATTCTGTTTTATTTAGCAAAATCAGGCTTTCATATATCTGTGTAAAAGCTGCTGTGCCTCTGTAGCTCAACATCAAACCGAGGAGGAGCTTTTTACTGAAGTCTATATGGAGATTGAAGGTATACAGGGTATAGATATAGAGAGAACTGAACTGACCTTTTTACCGAACATTACACTTACTATTGTATATTTGGCAAAAAATAAAATAAAATCTGTTCAGTTCATTCTGTATCTATTCAGAAGTGTGCTTTGCCGTTTGTGTGCTAACTGGAACGGGCATGATTTTTGTATGTAAAAAACTAAACTGTGGAAAACTAACTTTGGTCTCAGTTATTTGTCCAAATCTGAGAACAATTATTTTATACAGCATATCATAAAACTGAGAACAACTGATATTTATGGATTACAGGCAGGGTGGGAATTACAGGGGGATTTTGGGGAGAGGGGGGAAAAGGCCAGAGTGCAGGAGTGTGCTTGTTTTTCCGATTGTTTTAGAACTTCCGATTCAGTTTCCTATGGGAGAATGACTAGTATTAATAAACGGCAGAAAACAGTCAAACTACTCGCTCTACAAACAAGTGTTTGCATGATTATAAACACAAAGTAGAATAATATAATAAGAAAATATCAGTTTGCAACATCAAGCAGCAAAACTAGCTGTTTTTAACGTCTAAAATGAATGGAAGTGAATGAGACCGGAAGTCTCAAGCAAAAATGATTCAAATGGCTGCGCCTGCTCTTATGCTGAGAATAAAGTAAATAGGTGAATTGAATAAGGTAAATTGGCCATAGTGTATGTGTGTAAATGCAAGAGTGTATGGGTGTTTCCCAGTTTTGGGTTGCGGCTGGAAGAGCATATGCTGTGTATAACAAATGCTGGATAAGTTGGTGGTTGGGGGCGACCCCTGATTAATAAAGGGACTACGCCAAAAAGAAAATGAATAAATAAATGAATGAATGAATGAATGAATGATATCC
The DNA here is from genome assembly GCA_903798205.1 of Danio tinwini. Lineage (NCBI taxonomy): Eukaryota > Metazoa > Chordata > Actinopteri > Cypriniformes > Danionidae > Danio > Danio tinwini. The sequence goes on from CAIGQZ010033037.1 coordinate 11,056,154, forward strand.
ATTTGACCACCCCTGTAACAGTTCATACCATTGTAAATGCATAATCATGCCAATCAGTTTATGCAAGGAAAAAAGTCATTCAACAGTCTGAAACTAGGAGATTTAGAGCACTGATAGACACCGTAAGAGTTCACAAGACTGAATGATTTATCATTAAATAGGTGTTTGCTTGTAATGAAAGACAATGACAAGCCTTCATATGTTGTTTACTTTTTGTAAAGTATGGGCTACTACATAGCATATAACAATTTAGTTGTTTACATATCATTTTGCATTAATTTGCATACATGTTTTATAAGCTGTAAAATGAAAGCCTCAGTTTGGTGCGAAGTTATTATTATGCAAACATCAAGAAAAACTTTGGATTTGTTTGATTCGTAAATTATACTACATGGGCTATTTACAAATGTATATTATATATGCCTATATTTGTTTGAGCCTGTTTGTTGAGTTTATGACGCGGCTCCAGGCAGCACATGCGATCAACATCAGCGCTGGTTTTTCAACTTGTCTGTGTCAAACTCTGATCAGAAATATCCTTCTTTCAGTTAATAGGCTTCTCTGAAACGGTGAATATTTCACTTTAATTTTATTTAGGCTAGATTATTATTCTATTTAACAGACCAACACAATCTCAACTTGTGTTTTGGTGCTGAAGCATACTATAGTGGACTTGTTTTAAAGCACTTCACCCCAAAAAGTTATTTGTTATTCTTTATTCCTTTAAATAATGTAGCCTAGTTGTCTGTTTAATGATTAATGAAGGAATTATAATGCTATGTTTCATTGTTTGTCATTATTTACAAGTAGTAGAGTATTTACAGCTAATGTATAGGTAATTTCTGTCCGTTGGCATCCCGTCCCTTTGTGCCACCTGGCGGCATAGTCGCAAACTGCGGTCATACCTAAAAAACACGTTCTTTTTTTTTCAATGCGGCGGCGTTAGATTGTGCGGCGGTAATGGTCCTATTAAACTCTAACCTACTGTAGTCTAAAAGTAAAGTAAAATTAGATGCATAGTTTGTATAGTTTGACCTGAAGTTAGCCGAAATAGCTAATCAGGTCAGTATACACTAAATAGCCTATCCCATAAAACTTAGATACATTTTATCAATAAATTAGATTAGTAATTTAAATAAATACATACATTTGATTCACTCAAGCATGTATTACACAAACTAACATGATCATCAATGTTTAATTTGCACACTGATCACAGGGCATTCAGTTGGCTTGTTCTAGTAACCATCACTATCACTATTGCACGTTCTAGAATTACAGGTACATTTTGTATTATCTCCTAGATTAACTTATTATTTTTTCAAAAACAAAAAAAATGACACAAATTAAATTAAGTTATCTCAAAAAAAAAGACTGTGTATATCTAAAAACATTTTGTCTTGAAAATATAAACTTAAACTCCCTGTTTAACTCCCTATTTTTAGCTCCCTTTGCCAATTGAATCACACATTCAGCTTTAATTATTATGAAGTTATACAATTTAATTATACTCAGTTACTCCACTTTTGCATGAAACATCTGTTTCTGGTATTACTTGTAATTTTAGTAATAAAAAATATTTAGTTTTGTCCATCACTATGTTCTGGTCAACTCTGTTACATTGGTTATAAAACTGCCTAACAATCTGTAAAGCACTGATTTAAAAAGCATGTGACTTGCTCAAAGTGATGTCACTTCCTGGCCGGAAACTCTGGATGGCATTAAAGCATTCCATAATTCTTCTCTCATTGACTTGTACAGACCAATAGTGGATTAAATACTTGAATTTGCTTGAAATACTTGATTGAATTTCTCATTATAGAATAACACTTAATACACAAAATTCTGTTTCAGTTATTACATGTGGTGTCTGGTTTTAGGTTAGCATCTAAAACACAATATTGTGGAAAATGTCATTGTCAACACTGTTAGTGGTTTAAAAGGTTTAACAAATAGCCAAAACAACAATTAGTAGCAGAATCAAATGTAAAGTATATAACATTTAAGCATTTTGTATGATTTCACATTATTAATGTATTCAGTTTACTGTAAAATTATACATTTGTTGTATACCATTGCAGTTTAAGAGAAAAGAATGTAAAATGCTTAAAAATGTACCCGCGATTCTGGTATGAGTCTCATGTTTTAACTTTTAAAGATTTGATGAACCTCAAACTATTGTTATAAGTACTATTAATATTAGTAACTCATCCTACAATCAGTAAAGCAAATTACATGCAATCAGTTAATACTCAGCACTGCCTACACTACACGTGTACCATAAAAGATGGCATAATACGTAGGCTAATATCGAAATATAAATTAAGATAACCCTATATTTGTTTAATACATTTTATTTGTCTATACTCTCCATACTGTCTCTTTTTGATCATCTTTGTCTCTAACCTGAATGCTTATTATGTTACTTGAATGTTGAATGTTATTTGGTCTGAATGCAGAAAATACTACCTACTGTAGTAAATAGTGCACTTAATCATTAAAGGGTGAGTTCACTCCAAAAATAATATTTATTCTTTCTTTATTTTTTTTTGAACCACAAAAGGCAATGTAAAAATGTGTTGTTGTTTTATTCTGGGAAGTTCAGAGTGGACTGCTGTGCTAACTGAGTAACATATGCAGTCATTTATAACCAAATGTGCAGTTAGAAGTTTTAACATTTAGAATAAGCTAATATAAAGAAATTTTGGTCTCATATACATTCAGAGCATTTGGAACATGGCATGTATCACATATTGGATGACTCTCTGACACCTTTGTGTCTGAAGCCTAAAGGAACTTTTTTTTTCTAATAGGGGCATTTTACAGGTTAAAAGGTGAGTTTCATTATTTTTTATTGTTTTTCGTCTGTCTCTGTGTCTGGTAGAAGTATTTTTAGCTTAGCATAGCAAAAATCATTGATTTGGATTAGACCATTAGCATCTTGGTTTAAATTTTTTTTCAATCATTTTCCTATTTAAAGGAAATAGGAACTTCTTCAGTTACATCATGTACTAAGACCAGCAACAGATATAAAGACTAAAGAGTGAATATTTTTTAGGCTGATATGACAAGGAATTATACTCTCATAAACAGGAAAATAATCAAAACTTTTTTTTGTTTTTGTATTTATTTTTAGCTAGATGCTTATAGTCCAATTATATTCAAGGATTTATGCTAAGCTAAGCTAAACGTTATTCCACCAGACCCAGAGATTATCTGAATGGATTCAAAAATGATAAAACTAAACTGCTTAACTCCAGGTGACTGGTAAAATGAGCCTATTTCCAAAAAAGTGGAGAGTTCCTTTAATGCTGGCTGCTATTCACTTCCATTACATGAACAAGCATGAGCATTTATTTAAAATTTCCATTGTATAGTCTGAAAAAGAATAAAGGGTAAACAATATCAGATTAACACTATAGTAAGTAAATGGTGACCTAATAAAATTTTTTGAGTGAACTAACCCTTAAAGTCAGTCATCTAAACAAGCAACACTGAATGAGGCAATGTGTGTATGAGCAGGTGAAGACACAATGACAGGTGATGGAGGAGAATACCTGAGAGCAGAGGACCTGAGAGAGCTTGGGGATGATTCTCTACCTGGACATTACCTGGACGGCATGAGCTACACTCACAATCTAGACCGGTAAATTAAAGCACAGTGTATTTTAGTATAAAACATTGAAATAAATGCTTGATCAACAGATTATTGCAGTAAGAGTTTGGATTTTTTTTTGTGGAGGGGGGATCTTTTAAAGATCATGTGCAGTGCTTTGAAATGTGCATTTTGTTCAATGTGTGACATAATTTGAACTGAAACATAAAGACAGGGCAGGACATAGTAGCTCCTCCCCCTTAAAACCAGCCAGTAGTGTTCTGACAGAGAGAGTGATTGAGCTCAAGTGCATATAGCAATAATAGGTGTGTTCGACTTGAACCTTCTGCAGCCGGCAATCAACCAGATTAGCTGAGAGCGGGGGTGGTGTTGGGGGTGGGGGTTGAGCGGAGCTGCAAACGAGGCTGTCAGGTCGGACACCTATTTTGCTGCATGATGACAAATCACATGGCGAGATCAATGATTTAGTTTGTTTATATATTAATCCAATCACGTTAATTCAAAAAGATTGAACTAAAGGACATTCCCAAAAAAAGCGAGCAGTGGAAATTTCACAAAAAAAGCAAGATATATCAATGTTGCTTTAGATTTTTTTTTACGGCTTGACAGGATAAAACTTTTTTATAAATGTATAAATTATTTTAGAACTATTTTATAGAATATTATTTATCTTAATTTGCTAAGAAAACAGTATGGGGTGGCACGATCAATGATGACTATTATATTACAAGTTTGTAAGACTTATTTGAGTTGATATTTGGTTATTCACTACAAATCTGAAGCTGTATAAAGTAAAGAGTCTGTATGAAAATGTCAAGAATAAACTATGCAAACACTCTAGCCTTTATAAACAAATTATTTAACAAAAAAAGATGATTTGGTCTACTGCAGTAACTATTTGAAGTCTTTTAATGAGCATAATGTGTACAAGATAGAGGTGGCATAAAATGTTTAATGTTTGTTTGGAAGTTTGTGAGACGGAGGTTGTCCAATAATAAACGCGTCACACACGTGGTTGTTGTCATGCGGCGAATCCAGCCAATCGTGTAATATCAATGTCATCATCTCAGCTCCTGCTGTCCCTCTTCAGATGCTGTACTGGCTAAATCAATTGTGTGATCTCGGAGCGCTGTCGCGGTACTTTGATGCCACATGTGATAGTCACGTGACGTCGGCGCAGCGTCAAGCCGGACAAAATTCCTAACCAGCATGCACTGCTTTAAGACAGATTTCGATCGATCTGCGCAACTCTGCATGAAGTTGAACGCACCTATTGTCTTAAATGGGGTGGGGCATGTCAGATACTAGAGAGCATTCGATTGGTCTGAATATTTAATGAGAAACAGATAATAAGATATAAAACAATGTTGATCCATTCAAGCAGAAGTTACAAACTGCAAGCTTTTGATGTTTACATTTTCTCAATGCAAATTTTGTCACTGTTTTGTGGCACAATATTAATAGAGATCCTTAAGATTAAAATACTGATAGTAAAATAAAAAAAACAACAACTTTATTTTGATTTCAGAGATACTTTACATACGTAACACATATGCATATATCTGTCTTGCTCACCTGTTTGCATTGTTCTGCCTCAGGTCTCACGAAACCCCCAGCCATCTTGCTTACAGAGCCGAAGGAATTTTGATTGAAGACATGATCGCCAGCCACCAGATTAACAAGGTGAATTACAAACTATTACACCTCGCTTGTACATGTAGAAGTAAATAGTTTAGAAAGAAATATTTTGAATCAACAGAATTTTTAAAACAAACATTTAAGCTAAAAAAGTTATTTTTGCTATATACAATTAGGTTTCATTATATAGTTACTAACATGAATTAATACTTGTACAGCATTTATTAATCATAGTTCAACATTTACTAATCCATTATTAAAATCCAAATTCATGCATTTTAACATTAGTTAATAAGTTAACATAAACTAACAATGAACAAATTTATTTTATTAACTAACATTAACAAAGTGAATAAATAATTTAAGTAATGTGTATTGTTTGTTCTTGTTAGTAAATACATTAACATTAACTAATACAAACATATTGTAAAGTGTTACCTATATATATTTACAGATCATCCAATTATGTTTGCCAACATTCAAAATATTTTTTGAGTGAACAATCCTATTATTTTGATTTATTCATTTGGATTAATATGAAAATCTGAAATTATTAGGTGTAATTAAATAATAATAAAGAAGAATATTCATGGTATATGAATAAGTCATTGAGTCATTTATTCATTTGATTCATTCAAATGGCTAATTCATTCAGAAATGAAGCTTTTTATATAAAGGGCTTCATATGATTCTTGATTTAGGCTTACTAAAATGACTAAAACGTAACAAAATGAAATGATTTATCATGTGATATGTGATATATAATATTCTGATTGCATTGCTTGTCAGGTGGCTGCATTTCGAGAGCATGAGAAGGACTCGTATCGACTGAGCTGGGGTGCTGAACATCTGGATAATGTGGTGCTAACCAGCACTCTTCTGCAGTCAGGGTTAGCAAGTTTTTTTACACACGCTTGGACAGAACTGAAACACACAGACACACAGGCACGTTGATGTTTGTGGTTTACAGGGACTCTCCATAGGCATAACGTATTGTGAGCATTCAAAACTGTGTTATATGACCCTACCCCACCCCTTCCCATAAACCTAACGCTCACAGAAAACCTGTGCTAACATTTTCTATATGAGGAGCTAGGCAGAATATGGCCCAGTATTTTTACGGCCTAGGCCAAGGGTGTCCAAACTCGATTCTGGGGGGCTGGAGTCCTGCAAAGTTTAGTTCCAACCCCAATCAGACAAACCTGAACCAGCTAATCAAGCTCTTACTAGGCTTTTTAGAAATATTCTTGCAGGTCTGTTAAAGCAAGTTGGAGCTAAAAGCTGCAGGACACCAGCCCTCCAGGACCAAGTGTGGACACCCCTGGCCTAGCAGTGTTAGAGCCCAGACAGTTTTACACCCGTTGTTCCTTACTGTAAGTTCACACCGAAAGCGGCAAGAGCATCAAAGTAGCCGGAAGTCATTAATTTTCAATGGGAGCTGGCAGTGATAAGCGGCGAGGAGCAGCACGGCGCGTCTTCGCCGGTGTGGGCGTCGAGGAGAGTTGAAATCAAGTCAACTTTATGGTAATGAGGTGTGACGCGGTTCGGCGGCGAGCAATCAGAATGCATAGATATATACATTAGATGTTGCCTACCCTACTGTTGTCTATTAAATGGAATGCATCAATAGAGCCGCCATTTTAGTACAGGGTAGCGCTCCTTTGAAATGAATGCAGGACCAAGGTGAAGTGAAGGACTGTGGCCATCCAAAGCCAAAGAAATACACATATACACATACATCTATGATCGGGAGTTTTCCCCGGTGGTCCGTATGCAAATATTTTTTTTAACTACAAAATATTATAATTTTACATCACTTTTCTACATTGATGGATGTGACCGCACAGGCATTCCTGACAAAGGGTAAGTGTTTGTGTGCATGGAAATACATTACCCTCCTTCCCTGTTTAATTTAATCTAATCCATGTCCTGAAACACACCCCCTCTCCTGCTTTCACTTCTCATTCTGACGGAGGGAGCGATTCGTTTGTGAATGAATCTCCGACTTGTTCACTTAGCTGACAATAATACAAGTTTCTGGCAGTCTTCTTGTCACATTTCATAACATTGTTTGCTTTTTTTCTTCAACAAAACTAGCATAAGCTTAGAATTTAGTGCGAGTTGGTGCTACTTTGCCTTATGGTCACTGCAGTAAGAGACTCTATTATCATCAATAACGTTATTTGTTAAGCACAAAAGTTCACTTTATAACATAACAACATGTGTGCTTTGTTTTCTTTGTTTGCTCGTTACTACACAAATACACAGCACTAAAGTCCAGCATCTTTACATTGGCGCACTGTCTTGACTAGTGCGGTTGAATGACATTTGTCCTAGGAGCACTGTACCAATGTGGCGGCGCTATTGACGCATGCTCAGGGTCCCTATGTGATATCTAGTGTATATATATATCTATGATCAGAATGTAGAAATCCAGCGCTTGAGAGGAGTCCAGAGAACACAGTCACTGTGAACTTTGGGTCCGACCACAGTTGTTCCCAAGGGTTTTATTATTACGGTCGCCGGATTTCCAATTATTTGCAATGTTTTTTTTACAGGAACATACATTAAAAAGTTACTGGCGTGTTACTGATGTGCATCAATGTTATATATTTTTTTCTTTAAAAAAGCGGGAATCTCATGCGACAATACAAAACGGTATGCTTCAGAATATTTCAGGCATATGGACACATTGGATAATTAAGTGGAGCAAAGCCACACCACATGCAACTAGATCTTGCATAGTTAAATGAATTTGATAATAAGTGTGCAACATCTTCATGCTAGAAAGCATGTTTTTATGTGGGAATGTAACTGATTTGCTGATATGCTGCAACGGCTCCTTTAAATCTTTAAAATAATTTCAAATTTTGACGCTCCCGCCGCCGGAGCTGAAGGCAGACAGCGTCGTCGCTAGGGCGGTCAGAGCGACCTTTGCACTCTCGCTGCTTTTGGTGTGAACGTACAGTTATGCGTCCAGTAGGGGGTGACAGATGTACAGCCAAATAATAAATGTGAATAAAATGTGAATAAAACTGGAAAATCATTCTTAAAAGTGTGCTTTGACATTAAAAGTTTGTCCTTTGACAGTTAGGTTCAAGCGGAGGGGTGGGCTAGAGCCATATAATAAGTGTTTTTTGATCACAATTATAATGTTCTGAAGGCACATAATAATATTGTACATCCTCCCCCTTCTGGACACATCAAGAACAACAAGGGTGTAAAACTGCCTGGGCCAGATCTGCCTGGCAGCTTCCTCAAGCTTAAATTATGTCAAAAGATCCCATTTAGTAAGATTTTAAAGCATTTTAAATTACAAGGACACAATGCATGTCCTCGTGCATCACCGTAGCAGAGTACAACTATGTCATACCCATGTCATTATACAAAAAAACTGTGCTTGTAAACCACTAAAACCATTACACACACATACACAGACACAAACTGTCCCTGTCACATACAACATAAACATAAAAAGGTGTGTATCCTTACACAAGGCTGGTCTTGCATTAGATGCTAGAACTTTGGATCATTATTGATACCTGTAGCTTTTCTTTTTACCTTCTCATTGTTATTTTAAACTCTCTCTCTCTTTCTGTCTCTCTCTTTCTCTCTCTCTCTCTTTGAATACATTCACGTCATCTCCCTGAATCACTCGGTGTCTCTCTCTCTCTCTGCTCTTCGTGATTGTGTGTTTTGTCCGTCTTTTAGCCAGTCTACCCCATGCCTTGACCATGACAACAGCAGGTGATCCTCCACTACTCTTCCTTGAGCCCCATTTCTTCTCATATTCATAATACATTATTGCATGTATAAAATGAGCCATTTTGTGCTTATTCAAATGTTAATATGCATGTTTTGATAAACTCAGTGAGTCATGTCTCAGTATTCATAGAAAACCTGTGAATAATATGCAATATTATTCTGTACTTCTCACATGGGTGATATGAAACTGGACACGCTGCGTTTCTCAACTCCTACACTGTTTTTTTCCCAGTTACCTCTCTAGCATGTTCATTCTGTATTATCTAATCTCCCTAGATAATTGATGTGAACTCCTTTTCTTTATGAACAATGTATAACTTTAAGAAACATCCAACATTAAAGCAAAACTCAATAATAACATTATTATATATCGTTCAATGTTTGGAGTCAGTAGTCCAGTACAATTTGCATTAAATCAGTTGGATTGCATTAAATTAAAAACAGTTAAGAAATTTGTTGCAAAAGAATCTCTATTTTTAATATTTTCTATAAATATTAGAATCTACACTGAAAAATAGCAGTGTTAATTCAACTTTAACAGAGTTTAGCCGCATTCACACTACAAGCAACTTTGTAGCTGCCTGTCGCTCTGGGGTGCGTTTCCGAAAACCATCGTTAGCCAACTAAGGTCGCAAATTGCGTCGTTACAAACATAGTTAGTTGATTTGGCATTTCCTTCATTTAAACGAACATTCGCAAACTGCATCGCAAACTTCCATGCTTGCAACTACACCTCTGGAGCTGTAGTTAGAAACATAGTTCCTGGCTGTGTTCTATTCCCAGTTATCCCCCATATGCCCTATTCGTTTAGAACATTCTAACATTTAAACTTAGAATGATTTTTTTAAAATGTATGTTACATTTCAGAAGCTTGTGAAAACAAAAAAACATAGCATACGTTAATGCTTTTAATTTATTGTAGGTTATTTATTAAGTATCTGTACTGTATATGACATGGACCTGTTGGTTAGAACATTTCTGCAGTGGTTTGCATATGTCAAATTGTAAAACTAGACTTTTCAAAAAAATAAATAAACAATATCCTACTTTATAATAATAATAATAATAATTAACATATTATTATTATTAAAGTAGGATTTTTGTTCATTTCCTAATAAATAATAAATATTAAATTTAATTTCTGAAAAACAACCTCATTATTTATGTATTTAAATAATTCATATATGATATTAGAATATTTTATGTTAATTTAGAATACAATATAGAATATTCTCAATAATATTTGTGAAGGAAACATAGGCCCTACATGTGAAATATATTTACATATATTTCAATTAATATGGAAACCGAGTGCATGTTTTTACCAAAACTAATATTGGATTTTTTTAATGGGTGTGCATGTAAAACAATATAATTTGCACAAAGAAATTATGGGGTTCTTCTCTAAATAAGTTGTTGCCACCTAGTTTAGAGCATCATTATGGGCATTTTATGTTATAACTAACATGGTTCAAACGATGGATCTGCGACAGAGAAACTACAGGTTTTGGGAAACACTTGTCACTACATCGTTCTCTTTCCAAATGATGCATCGTACTATGATAGTTCAGCCGCGAGTTACATCATTGTTTGGGAAACACACCCCTGGGTGGCGACCTGCTGTAAACGCAGGTCTGTTTAGGTCTACAGCACGGAGAATACAACCGCCTCTGAGTGAGCTGAGAGAGGATTATGTGAGCTCTACTGGTGCTCCTATTGGCTGTTGCTCAAGAATGTTGCTCTTTATTTGCATAAAGTTGAAGGATTCTCAACTTTGTCACATCGCTCAACACGCCCACCTGGTCACCAACGGTCGCTGTCGCTCACGTAGACGGAGGTCGCCGGAAGTCTCTAACTCTCCTTTGAAATGAACGGTCGCTTGTCGCTTTGCCACTGCAAGATGCTCGTAGTGTGAATAAGACTTAAAAATAAACTCTGAATGAGTAAACGTATTGTCCCAATAATCTCAGAGTTAAAATAACACTCTTAAGAGAGTTACTTGTACAACTCTATAAATGGTTATATTTAAACTGTATCGAGTAAAGATAACTCTACACTACACTACTACACTACTAGGAGTTGATTGTTCCCTGACTCTAGTGTAAAGAGTAGTGATGGGTCGTTCTTGAACAAATCTTTTATATGACTCGAGAATGATGAGTCCTCTCAGGGAGTGATTCGTTCAATTACACCTGCGCACATTTGTGCAGATGGAGGAGAAGATTTTTTTCGTCCTCCATTGGGTTTGAGTCATTCGTTCATCACGTGAAAGACAAAAGCCAATCACATGCATTTAGAGCTGGTAAAAGATTTGATCCGTTCATCTCTCGAGTCCTCGGGTTTGAGTCGTCTCTTTACATGTTGTCACATGATAAATAAACGACTCAAAAACCCGAAGGCTCAAAGGTGAATCAATCAGGGGTGTTTCAGACTGTGTGCATTGGTTAAGCTTATATGGGACTGTCAGTGTCAGATGAACGAACGACTCAAATTTGAAGACCTGTCAGAAGAGGTGAGCAGAGCTAATCATAGATAAAATACCAGGTAAACAATGAAGGATTGTTTTCTCTTTCTTAGTAGCATTGCATTGTATAGTACTATTCTAGTTATAACTTGTAGTGTGATCAACATTTGGGCTAGTTGTAGATGTGTTTGGACGCATCTTATAACATTTTAATGTTATTTTGGCAAATTTAACGAATTGAGGGTAACGCAGTGCAGTAGGTAGTGCTGTCGCCTCACAGCAAGAAGGTCGCTGGTTTGAGCCTCGGCTGGGTCAGTTGGCGTTTCTGTGTGGAGTTTGCATGTTCTCCCTGCATTCGCGTGGGTTTCCTCCAGGTGCTCCAGACATGCAGTACAAGTGAATTGGGTAAGCTAAAAATTGTCCATAGTGTATGAGTGGGAATGAGTGTGTAGGGATATTTCCCAGAGATGGGTTGCAGCTGGAAGGGCATCCGCTGCGTAAAACACATGCTGGATAAGTTGCCGGTTCATTCCGCTGTGGTGACTCCAGATTAATAAAGGGATTAAGCCGAAAAGAAAATGAATGAATGAATGAATGAATAAACGAATTGAACGAAATGACCTGAAAAAAGATTTGTTCATCTCGATGAATGAGACTCAAAGTTTTGAGTCAGTAAAATGATCCGAACTTCCCATCACCAGTAAAGAGTGAAAACTGAGCACTTTAACAGAGAGAATTTAACTTAGATTTTTTATTCCATGTAGTCTACCTAGTAAACATTAAATACTCATGATTGATAGTTCAAATAACCTACAACACACAATTCTCCAAGAATGATGGAAAAATATCACAATTACAATTATGCAATAACAATTATGTTATTAATCATTTTTATCAACAAAACATGTTAACACTTGTGCTTGTCAGCACAACAAATTGACACATTTTACAAATGAACGTGTTTTATGACTGGCATGGCTATTATGTCCCAATAAGATTTTTGGTTAAATGATCTCCTGGATGTTGAAAATAACACCATCAAGTGTTGCGTTACCTGTAACTCCTTGATTTCACACTGGATCAGATCAGCTTCGAACTCTGATTGTGTTCATTTATCAAAATCTAACTCTATAATGTCAACACTTTACTCTGAAATGCTTTAACACAGAGAATGTAACACTGATTAATTTGCTGTGTAAGAAATATTTTGATTTCCAAAGGTTTATGCGACACTAAATAGTGGAGTAATGATGTTGAAAGTCCAGCTTTATAATATTAAATTGCATTTTAAAATATACTGACATACAAAGCAGGGACTTTTGATGTCTATTTTTGATCAAATAAATGCAGCGTGGCTGAACTTAAGAGACTTATTTCTTCTTTCAAAAATATTTTTTAAATCTTACTGACGACAAACATTTGAATGGCGGTCTATGTCAGTGGTTTTATAATTTTATAATTTTATAATTAAATGGCACCTGATAATAAAATCAGTTTTTATGGGTGTACCAGATGTTAATCCTGAAAGAAAACAATGAGACCCAAATCATCTCTGGTGAAGTGTGTTCTTTTTAAAGGTGAAACAGTAGTTTATTTTACTCTGTGGAAGCCCACAGAGAATATAAAATAAGTATGGAATCTTCAAACAAAATTATAACCTTTACATAAAAACCACATGAACATCACATGCACTTCAAAACATGTGAAACACACTAGGAACATATGTGAAACGCATGTGAAACACACATGAAGCATTTGTTTTTAGAACATTTTCATGTACAGAAGAAAAATCCTAAAGATCTCATATCTTCCACATGAAAATGTTCCAAAACACGTGTGTTCCAAATGCATTTCCTGTATGATTGTAACATGATTTTTGGGGTGTTTTTAGGGGAAAAGCTGTGGTTAAGCTGTAAGTTTTAGAAACAATCATTTACACACGATTGCAGTATTCAATTTCACTGTATTCTTGGTGATGTTTAGCTCTGTCACTCGCTTTGTTTCTACATAAACAGCTTCCTGGTCAGTTTTATGGTGGATGCCCGTGGTGGAGCCATGCGTGGCTGTCGTCACAATGGACTACGCATTATTGTTCCACCTAGAAAGTGTTCAGCGCCTACACGGGTCACGTGTCGCCTGGTAAAGAGGCACAGACTGGCTTCTATGCCCCCAATGGTGGAAGGAGAGGGGCTTGCCGGCAAAATCATTGAAGTGGGTCCCACCGGAGCACAGTTTCTCGGGTAAGAAGGTGCAAAGCTTGAAACCAAACATTTATGCTTTATCACTATGAGCATTTGTGTGTGTGTGTGTGTGTGTGTGTGTGTGTGTGTGTGTGTGTGTGTGTGTGTGTGTAAGACGCTGTTATATGTTCTCTCTTTTGTGGTGTCTTGACTGACAGAGCAGATGAGTGTCAATGTTTGATGTGTCCTAACCAGAAGCGATGTTGCAGTGTTTACAGTGACGGTTCATTTGTTTGAAATGTCGATTAAGTAAATGGAAATCCAAGATATTATTTTCTTACTTTGTATTTTTGTCTTGTTTTCCAGTACAAATATATAGAAAGTAAAAATAATAATACAACTATTCGGTTATTATTATTACATAAATGTATGGTGGCACTGTGGCTCAGTGGTTAGCACTGTCGCCTCACAGCAAAAAGGTTGCTGGTTCAAGTCCAAGTCAAGTTCACTTGGGTTTCCTCCGGGTGCTCCAGTTTCCAAAGACATGCGGTATAGGTGAACTGGATAAACTAAATTGGCCATAGTGTATGAGTGCTTGTGTGAATGCGAGGGTGTATGGGCATTTCCCAGTACTGGGTTGCGACTGGAAGGGCATCCTCTGTGTAAAACTTATGCTGGAATAGTTGACGGTTCATTCCGCTGTGGCAATTCCTGATAAATAACGGACTAAGCCGAAGAAAAATTAATAAATGAACATAAATGTATTTATATATAAATACATATTTGAACCGTTTTTATTTTTTTTAAATATTCTATTTTAAGTTTTAGTCATTTTTGTTGATATTGTTGTTAGGCATGGGACGATAATCGTTTTCAAGGTATACTGCGGTTTGGAAAAGTCAAGGTTTTCATACCGCCAAAATTTTCTCTAATACCGTTCCAAAGGTATGTGTAAGATTTTTTTATTTAAATTTTTTAAACAACAGCATCTCCAGCAGAAAAGATATCTAAAGATGCCATTTTAAATTGTAAATAAATCTGTGTTTTTTAAAACAAATGAGGACAGCAAACGTCAATGATTCATTTTCATTATTTGGCCTGGCACGTTTACTGCTCCAACATATTATAAATGTTTCTCAAAATAAAATATATTGTGTTCAAATAGGAAAAACTTTTAGTTTTTATACAGTAATTTAAAAACAATATATTTTAGAGCAGTAATCACAATACCGTGATACTGTGATATTTTTATACAAGGTTATCATACCGTTAGAATCTTATACCGGCCCATGCCTAATTGTTGTGCAAATGGCACTTTCATTATTTTTAATTTTCTATTTAGATTTAATATGTTTTATTAATTATTTTAAATATTAATTATTTTATAATAATTATTTAATATGGTTTTATATTATTCTGTTTAATTTTAATTGTTTGAATACTTACTTCAAAATAATTTAACTCAATTCAATGAAAAAGAACAGTTTACCCAAAAATGAAAATGTACTCACGATTTACTCATCCTTAAGTGATTATAAACCTTTATGAGTTACTTTCCTTTGTTGAAAACTAAAGAGGATATTATGAACTATTGACTTTTTTGTGCTTAACAGAAGAAAAAAAACAGCAAGTGAAGGGTGATTAAATGATGACAAAAATTTCAGTTTTGGGTGAACAATTTCTTTTAATTATCTAAAGTAATACTTTTTAAACTATTATTTTATTTAATCTTTATTTCTATTAAAAATGTTTATAGCTAGTTTTGAAATCCTGGTTGAATGTGAAAAACTCTGAAAAATATTGCAGCTGGTTAGGACAAAAACTCATGTAAGAGCTTTAAGTGTTCATCTTGCATAGTTAGGAAACTTGTCATGTCTAGTTTGGAGGAACACCATGTTCCTCTGAAGTCGATGGGGTTCACAGTGTGCCTTGTGTGTGTTTTTTAATGGCTGCGATCGGAAACAGTAAACTGCACCTCCCAACAGCCCCTCCTCCTCTAAATGAGGGTGAAAGTCTTGTCAGCAGAATTCTGCAGTTGGGTCCACCCGGCACCAAATTCCTTGGGTAGGACAGATCCTGACACCAAAAATCCACCGGATACAAAAATTCCCCCCCTCCCCTAATTATTTTCTATACATCTCCATCTCCAAGATCTTCCCTTTATTTTATCTTATTTTTTCAATATTTGTTTTTGGAAATTTTAAGGTGATCCATGAATTTACCTTTCCCCCCTTTTTGCCTTTTGGATATCATTTGATTTTAAGCTTTAAACTGTCTTCACGTGCTTGATGTATGCTGTATGTTGCATTATCCATTGTTTTGTTTGCTTTCTTTTTATACCATGTCGCATGCCGCATTTTTCTGTTTTTATGTCCTCAGTAGACGTAGTATCTATTTCAGACCAGCAACCCTCATTTTGAATCCCATAAGAATGTAAAGTGGTGTACTTGGCTGAAGTAGTGCCCTATATTTTCCAGACCTGTAATAGTGGAGATCCCGCACTTCGCTGCATTGCGTGGGACGGAGAGAGAGTTAGTGATTCTGCGGAGTGAGACGGGAGAGAGCTGGAGAGAGCATCACTGTGAGCATACAGAAGAAGAGCTCAATCAGATACTCAATGGCATGGATGAGGGTGAGTGGGTCCTGAAGGCACACAGAAACAACACACACTCAGGCCAAGCTCAGCCAGTTGCACTACAGTGCTCTTTCCCCACTACTGATGAGATACGTCATCAATTAAGAGACAATGCTTCCCGGCCTTTGTCAAGTTTTTACTGTAATCAATGTTTTGTGTGTATTATGGTGAGAAAAGCCATAGCACATGCTCTGAATGACTTCTAGGCCTTCTGGGTATGAGATACAAAGACAATCTGTGTAAGTGTAAGTGTTTCTTTCAGGGTTTGCCACAGCAAAATCCACCTTATATGTTTAAGTGTTTTACATACACACACATGCAGATGGACATGTACACAGACACACATCTTGAAAATGCATTACATTAAAATACTTTGGGGTTTATTTAAAAGATTTTAGCATTTTTTTATGAACCCTATCTGCATTCAAGTGGTAATATAAACATGTGAAGATAGAATAAATAGCATTTTTTTTAAATCACAGGACCAATTCTTTATTTTGATATACATTCACTGGCCACTCTTTTAGGTACACATGTAAAACTGCTCGTTAATGCAAATTTTTAATCAGCCAATCTCATGGCAGCAACTCAATGCATTTAGGCATGTAGACATGGTCAAGATGCTCTGCTGCAGTTCAAACTGAGCATCAGAATGGGGAAGAAAGGTGATTTAAATGACTTTGAATGTGGCATGGTTGTTGGTGCCAGATGGGCTGATCTGAGTATTTCAGAAACTGCTGATCTACTGGGATTTTCACTCACAACCATCTCTAGGGTTTACAGAGAATGATCCGACAAAAGAAAATATCCAGTGAGCAGCAGTTATGTGGGTGCAAATGCCTTGTTGAGGCCAGAGGAGAATGACCAGACTGGTTTGAGCTGATAGAAAGGCAACAGTAACTCAAATAACCACACATTACAACCGAGGTATGCAGAAGAGCATTTCTGAATGCACAACACGTCCAACCTTGAGGCGGATGGGCTACAGCAGCAGAAGACCACACCGGGTCTGAATTTGGCCTGCCTTGTATTAACTGTTCAGGCTGGTGGTGGTGTAATGGTGTGGGGGATATTTTCATGGCACACTTTGAGCCCATTAGTACCAATTGAGCATCAGGTCAACGCCAAAGCCTACCTGAGTATTGTTGTTGACCATTTCCATCCCTTTATGACCACAGTGTATCCATCTTCTGATGGCTACTTCCAGCAGGATAACACAACATATCATAAAGTGCGAATCATTTCAGCCTCCACATTCGCCAGAGCTCAATCCAATAGAAAACCTTTGGGATATGGTGAAACGGGAGATTTGCATTATGGATGTGCAGCCGACAAATATACAGCAACTGCGTGATGCTATTAAGTCAATATGGACCAAAATCTCAGCGGAATTTTTCTAGTACATTTGACATTTATTTTATTCCTGTAATTGTAAGTCTGAATTTTCCGTCTCATTACTCCAGTCTTAACTCTGGATCCTTTAGAAATTGTTCTAATAAAATGATTTGTTGTAAACATTTTGACACTTATATATATATATTTATTTATATTTTATTTT
Source organism: Danio tinwini (assembly GCA_903798205.1). Classification (NCBI taxonomy): domain Eukaryota; kingdom Metazoa; phylum Chordata; class Actinopteri; order Cypriniformes; family Danionidae; genus Danio; species Danio tinwini. The sequence goes on from CAIGQZ010033037.1 coordinate 11,074,010, forward strand.
ATTTATTTTTTTGTTACAATTTTGCGATTTTTTTTTTGGAGAATCGCAAAATTGAAATTAATTTAAAAAAATCTTTAGCAGTATAACTGTATGAATAAATATTTTACTGGTGATCTTCATTTATAAAAAGTAGTGTCAAAGAAAGTTTGGTGTCCTCTTGGACTGTATAACAGAGCTGTGAAAAACGTGTTGTTTTTTATAGAAGTATTGCAACTATAACACAAAGTTTAATAAACATTTTATGTTAACACATTGGTCACTGGGATAAACAGCTGGATGGGTTTGGAAGTGTATTTTGCGTGAGATGTTGTTGCAGAAATATAATCACCCATTATATACACTTACTTAAATAAAAACAACAGTGTGATTTAATGTATTTCTTAAAGTGCCCCTATTTTAAAGGTTCCTCATTTTGTCTCATACAACAGGTTTACATAATCCCAAGGTCAAAAAACATTTTTATTTTCTCATAATATATATTTAAAATCACCTCATATCTTAAAGAGCCTCAATTTATTTGTTTTGTTAATTTAAAGTGGTGCTTTAAATCATCACAAAATATATTGTTTATGAAATAATATTTGTCATTTCGCTCCCAGAATTGGACCCTCCTGAGGAGCTGGAGAAAAAGCGAATCTGCCGCCTCATCACACGAGATTTCCCACAGTACTTTGCAGTGGTGTCCCGTATTAAGCAGGACAGTCACCTGATTGGTCCAGAGGGAGGGGTGTTAAGCAGCACACTTGTTCCACAGGTCCAGGCTGTGTTCCCAGAGGGAGCACTCACTAAACGCATACGTGTGGGGCTACAGGTAATCCATATGACACATAGGCTTGAACATTGACCACAATATGTGTCAGAAAAGTGAAAATTATTATTTTGCATCTCTCTGGAATACTTGATTCTGATTGGCAAATAATGACGTTCCAAGATTGTTTTAGCACAGGATTATCATATTATACATATTAAAAAATCATCTTGTTCAGCTGTTAGTGAATATACATATTGTTGAGTTGAAGTCAGAATTATTAGCTCTTCTGAATTTTTCCCCCAATTTCTGTTTAACGGATATCTGATTTTTTTTAACACATTTGTAAGCATAATAGTCTTAATAACTAAATTCTAATAACTGATTTCTTTTATCTTTGCCATGATAATACATTATATTTCACTAGATATTTTTCTGCATACTAGTATTCAGCTTTAAGTGCAATTTAAAGGCTTAACTAAGTTAATTAGGTAAATTAGGCAAGTCATTGTATAATGATTGTTTGTTCTGTAGTCAGTTGAAAAAAATATTGCTTTAAGGGGGCTAATAGTATTGACCTTAAAATGTTTTTTTTATTCTAAACTTATTTTATTCTAGCTGAAATAAAACAAATAAGACTTTCTCCAGAAGAAAAAATATTATAGGAAATACTGTAAAAAAATCCTTGCTCTGTTAAATATTATTTGGGTATGTCAAATCATGCCATTTTTTTTTCTTAAAGTGACACTGTCATTTAATGGCAATTGAATATTAAAATAAACCAACAGATTTATTTACTGCTCTTCAAACTATTCGATTTATAAATAATCAAACTCGAATAATAATCTTTGTAAAATAATAAAATTAATAAAAAAGTGATAAGATTGAAGTCTGTTATTTTTTGTAATCCAAATAGCCTATTCTTATTTCATTTGTTTTTATTTTATTTTTCTTATTGTTTGTAATGCAGCTTTTCAATGCTAATTATTTACTGTCTTCATCAAATCCTTTCAGTAGATTTGTTTTAATGAGAAAGAGAATTTGCGTAGGCAGAAGTTGTTGGTAAATCTGGCCTCTGGTGGCTTTCTTATGACTGATTCAGTTGAAATTTGGAAGTTTATCAATGTAGCAGCAATTTTACAGTGCGCAGCATATATGAGTACACCCCTCACAAATATATATTTTAAATTAAAAGTTTTTATAGGAAGCTATACAATAATATTTTTGTGCATGTACATTAGATTAGTCAGTACTAAAGCCTTGATCTAACAAAATAACTTACGATAACGGTCCAAAAACTACTACACCCAAATGTATCTTATAGAAAAATAATAAATACAAAGTTTAAAAAGAGGAAAAAATCAAAAGAAGCAAAAAAATAAAAACATTTAGTTGAAATTTTGTAGGTTGTAATTTTTATTTTGCAATTTTTTGCTTGAATTTAATTGTATTATCTTTCAATTTCTAAATATGTTTGGTGACTAAAATATAATTTTTTTATAAATATATCTGTTTAATAAATCAGTTTTGTTAAAATGCACCAAAATACATTGCCTATATTTACTGAGAAATGGATAAAATATTTGTTTTCAAATTGTGTGTAAAAAAAAAAAAAGGTGACGTTTTTATCACTTGCATTTCTCTCCTCTCTTTTGTTAGGCCCAGCCAATCGGTGAGGACCTAGTCAGGAAGATCCTGGGTAATAAAGCTACATTCAGTCCAATTGTTACACTGGAGCCTAGAAGACGCAAGTTTCACAAGCCCATCACCATGACTATTCCTGTCCCTAAAAGCCCAACCAGTGATGGGACCAACAGTACACCCACTCTACGACTGCTATGTAGCATTACTGGTATGTGAGAATAAAGTGTAGGAGTTTATCTAACAGGAAAAAAATGTTGCATAAGTAAGCCATTAAAAGGTGTGAATGGCTCTAAGATTTGTATTTTTCCAGGTGGGACGACTCCAGCACAGTGGGAGGACATAACTGGATCCACTCCACTAACATTCATCAACCAGTGCGTTTCTTTTACCACCAATGTGTCAGCAAGGTGAGTTTGTCACAGTGGCTGTCTGTTGACAGGTTTCCCTTGAAAAATAATTTAACAGAACACGCCACTTTATTGGAAATAGGCTCATTTTACAAGTCACCTAAAGTTTTACTATTTTTTTATCCATTCAGCAGATCTCCGGAAGCACTTTTAGATTAGCTTAGCATAAATCATTGAATCGTAATAAACCGCTAGCCTCGCTCAGATTTTTGATAATTTTCCTGTTTAAAGCTTGACTCTTCTGTGTACTAAGACTGATGGAAAAAGAAAAGTTGCTATTTTCTAAGTCAATATGCCTAGGAAGTACATACTGCCATTCCAGAGAAATAACCAAGGAATTTTGCTCCCATACCATGGCAAAGTTCATTGTTTATTACACTATGAGTATAGGGAGAGTATATTTCCCAGTCATATTAGCCTAGATTTTCATATTAGATTAGATTTTCATTTTCCATCAGTATTAGTACACAGTGTAACTAATTGTAAGTAGAAAAAACTGTAACACTTTACAAAAAGTACATGAATAATGATGTATTAATATGTAAACTAAACATTACTTTATAATGAATTGATGGGTTAAGGCATGCATTAATCATGAACTAACTTTAACTACAACATGAGTCACATGTGTTTATGTGTACATAACGTCTACCTTAATTTATTGTTAGTACATATTGTTCAGTAATGTATTATTTAACATTTAAGTTTAAGCTAAATGTAACCAACCTGAGCTGTTAATGTATGATTATGCCATGACTTTACTTGGAGGGGCACATCACCATTAACAAATCCTTAACTACTCATGAACTCCTGTGCTTAAACTGTTCATGTTGATGTTGACAGAACACATTTGTATCGTTATTCAGTGTAAATTCCCTAGACGGATGTCCATAAGGAGTTCATGAGTAGTTAAGAAGGGGTAATGATTACGTGGTCTTCCAAGTAAAGTCATTATATAATTATACATTAACATATTATGAGTTCATGATGGTTAAATTAATCATAAACTAATGTGGTAATTAATACATTATTTAACAAACAAGCATGCACTAGTAAGTAATTGAGGTAGCCGTTATGTACTCATGTGACTCATGTTGTAGTTAAAGTTAGTTCATGTTTAGCGCATGCATTAACTTATCATTAGTTCATAATAAAGTAATGTATAGTTTACATATTAACACATCATTATTCATAGTATTATTGTAAAGTGTTACCGAAAAAAACTATCAAAACTCTTTTGGTCTAATCCGATTCAATGATTAATGCTAAGCTAAGCTCAAAGCATGCTAATGGTCTAATCCAATTCAATTATTTATGCTAAGCTAAGCTAAAAGTATGCCAATGGTCTAATCTGATTCAATGACTTATGCTAAGCTAAGCTAAAAGTGCTCCTGCCACACCAAGAGATTGGAATAATGGATCAAAAATGGTTCAACTCAACAGTTTACTTCTTGGTGACTTGTAACACAAGCCTATTTCCAAACAAAGTGGACAGTTCCTTTAATACATATATTACATACATACTTTTTTTCAGGTTTTGGCTAATAGACTGCCGTCAGAGTCAGGAGTCTGTGAACTTCTCCAGTCAGCTGTATCGTGAGATCATTTGTGTTCCCTATATGGCTAAATTTGTTATCTTCGCTAAAACATTGGACCCCATCGAAGCACGACTCCGCTGCTTCTGTATGACTGATGATAAGATGGACAAGACTCTGGAGCAGCAGGAGAATTTTACTGAGGTGGCCCGTAGTCGAGATGTTGAGGTAAGTGTGGTTTAGCTAGTCTTCTCATTGCAAAATGCAAAGAACCTTTTCTGTATTTATTTTTACAGGTACTTGAGGGAAAGCCAATCTTTGCAGACTGCTTTGGGAATCTGGTCCCACTGACTAAAAGTGGACAGCACCATGTGTTTAGTTTCTATGCCTTTAAGGAAAATCGTCTTTCTCTCTTCATCAAAGTAAGCACTTTGTCATTTGTAGTGCTATATATAATAAATAAATGTTGACAAAAACACATTGAGTTATAGTTTACTCATTGTGATGTGACAGTATTGCTGGTTGTTTTAACAGATTCGTGACAGCACTCAAGAACCGTGTGGTAGATTGTCTTTTACAAAAGAGCCAAGAACATATCGAACTCTAAATCACAATGCAATATGCAATCTGAACATCTGCCTACCTGTCTACTCAAAGGTAAGTGCAAAACACTCAACTGATATTAACTCACATCTACATACTGTATACTGTGCATGTGCATACACAAACAATCAAAAGCCAATAGCTTTTATTCAAATTGTATTTAGTTAAGCCAAATTTAATCTGACAGTTGTGTTTTTACTCTTAAGGATTCTGACTCAGACCAAGATGCAGATGAGGAGGTAAATACTAATTTTACACACACACACACACACACACACACACACACACACACACACACACA
>CAIGQZ010033037.1:11079257-11135011 GCA_903798205.1 Danio tinwini
ACACACACACACACACACACACACACACACACACACACACACACACAAAAGTTGTCGTTGCAAAAATGCTAATGCTATTAACATTCTTTGTTTTAATGCATTTTTTATAGAGTGAGAAGACACATGAGAAATGTAAGCAATATTCAAGTCAATTATTTAAAAAATAAATAATCTAACATTATGTGTAATGTCTTGTAACTGTAGGTTACTGATTTATTAATTCACTATATTGTAGAAAGCATATTAACAGGTGATTTTAACAGGTTATATTTGAAGAGTTTAGATGCAAAAACCTCTAAGAAGTAGAACACATCTAAATATTTGCATTTTTCTCTCACTCCTGTATGTAGGCTCAATACTTTTACTTTTATAGTGACGCATAAGTTTATTTCATTGCTTTTCAAGGGAAATAACTGAACATAAACATAGGAGGCTGAGAAAAATGCTCATTTTAGGAGAATATTTCAGACGTCATTTAGAGGTTTTGCATCTGAACTTTTCATTTGTGGATCCCTTATTGCTGTGCTATGGCTGATAAACATCACTTCTTCCATTTTTCTGTTTAATGGTCTGCTGTTCTCATAAAACATTACATCTATTCTCTCACAGTAGTATCTTGCTTCTGGCATGATGTTTTTAAACAAAGCTTATTTAATAATAATGATTTGAGTAAAGTTTTTACATGCCAAAAGAGATACTGAAAAACAAACCATTCTCCTTGAAAACAGAATCAAACGGAGCAGGCACAGATTAATTTGCCTGTAACAAAACCACTTAATTTGCTTGTCACAAAACTCACCTTTGCATGGGTCATTTTCCTTGCATGGAAATAACTTGACTTACACATATTATATTATTGTATATGTATGTGTGTGAGAGTGTGTCTGCTTAGCCTGAATGTGTGGATTTTTTATGAAAATATGCATAATTTATGTGACATTTTTCCCTATCACTCACATTCTTTGTATGATTTGATTCACTTGTATTTTTTATCCCCCCTCCCTCAAAAAAATCCTTATCATTTACCTCAGTCTTAAAACAAATTCCCATATGTTAAACAGCTCCATGATTGACTCCAAGTTCTACATAACTAAACAAAGCCATAGCATTTGATAATTATAAAGCGGTTTATGGTTAAAGCCTTTGATTTTATCTCAGTGCTGTTTAAAGGGCATATTGGTTTGAACATGCTTTCTGTGTTTGTATTGACACGGGCTCTTCATGTTGAGAACAATCTTGAGATGCCTCATTGGTACAGCTTCACTCTGTGTTATGATTACTTTCCCCATTTGTTCTTTGTGCACAGGTTTATGTGTTACTTTTTCTTACCCTTTGTTTTCTTTACCTCGTGCAAGCGTATGAGTGGATTCTTGAATCAATATAACATGTTTAAGCAAGTTATTTCCTGTCCATATCCTGTCTTCACTCTGTAATTCTTTTGTAATTGCTTTGCTTAACTGCTCCTTTGCCTTCCCAAATCCTTCGGATCCAAATATATACAAATTTATAGATGTTCATCATTCTATAAGGTAGTTTCCTCATGATGTGAACTAAAGAGAGTTTGTAATGCTCCTGCCCTGACTAGTTTTCCAATGTCTTTTGTTCTCCTTATTTCCCCCTTTGTTCTTCACAAACACTTTGCTCTGTTAAAATGGAAGATTACGATAAATCTGATTCAACAGAGCTTTCCATGCTGCAAATCATACATGATCCTGCTACGCTCGCAAGTCCAGATCTGCTTTCAGAGGTTTCTGATATGAAGCAGGACTTGATTAAAGTATCAGTCCTTCTAACCTCTGAGAAGTCATCCTCCTCTGACACTGGAAAGCGATTAAACCAAGCTGGAAATGAGGAAGTAGAAGAGCCATTTGAAATTGTTGAAAAAGTGAAAGAGGACTTGGAGAAGGTTAAAGTGATTCTTCGAGAGGGAACAGTGAATGAAATTGGTGCAATTGGAAGATCGGTAACCATTGATGATGAGGAGTGGGTGCTACTTAGTGAGAAGGATGTTGACGAATTCAAAAGCAAAAACATCACTGAAGTCAAAGAGACACTTGTTCAGGAAGTTCGAATTATAAGAGACACTTTGTCTAGCTCTTCCCCTAAGAGGGATATGACAGGGATGGTTTCGTATCTTTGCAATGACTTAGAACAGTGCCTGCAGGAAATGCCTGTACCATCTAATCATTCACATGATGTGGATATTGTTCAAGAAAGCTTTAAAGAGGTTGTTTTGGCCCGTGGTAAGCACCGTCCAGCAGAAATAAAAAAGCCAGCACGGAAAAAGCGCAAAGAGAGGGAGTTTGCGAGCGGCAGTTCAGAGGATGACTTGGAAAGGATGAGTAGGAGTCAGTCTGAGGAGTCTCTTGATGAGGATGCAATTATTGGTGGATCTGAATATGTCTTTGGATCTGTTCCTGTGTCTCCAAAGGTTGTACAAACTCCCATTGGTTCCATTAAGGACAGGGTTAAGGCACTGCAAAAGAAAGTTGAAGAAGAAAAGGAGACAGACAGTCAAAAGTGGAATTCTCAAAAAGTGAGTACTTCCCAGAGGACTTCCTATATTGCAGAGGCTGAAAAATCATACCAGTATCTTCCAAAATCCCCCAAATCTCCAAGGTCACAGACAGAAAGGCTTGAGGAAACCATGTCAGTAAGAGAGCTAATGAAGGCCTTTCAGACTGGCCAAGACCCATCGAAAAGTAAGTCTGGACTTTTTGAACATAAAGCAATTACAACTGTTACCTCTGAAAGTTCTGATGTGACGCAGGTTCCCACAGTATTTGGTAACCAAATGACAGTAACAACCCAACATTTACATGAAAGAATAATTACAACTGTAACATCTGATGCTTCAAGTTCTGATGTTGTTCAAGTTCCTGTAGCATATGATGACCAAACGACAATCTCAACCCAATATTTACAAGAAAAGTTTGCAGTAGAAAATGAGATTCTTCAAGAATTGTCTACTGACCCAAACACTATTCTACATAAACCAGTGATTAGTGATGGTGAATCACTTTTGACAATGTCAAATGCTCAAAATAAAGATGATCAAGCTGTAACTACCAAGACTATTTTCAGCTATGAAAAAGAAAAAGATTTAGATGATCTGCTTCCTAAGCCTAAAACTCATCAACATGAAAAACCATCTCATGAACCAGGTAGATTTGAGACTGAGAAACATGTTACTTCTGAGCTACTAGGTAACAAAGAAATTGTGATGCTATCCTCTGAAATGCAAACTTCTGATGTGGTGCTTATTGCTCCAACATATGATCACCAAATGGCAGTAACAACCAAAAATGTACAAGAAAGAGACATTCCAACTGTACATTCTGAAGCTACAAGTTTTGATGTAATACAGGTTCCTACAACATATGATCATCAAATGATAGTCTCATCCCAACATTTACAAGTAGTAGAAAACAAGATCCTTCAAGAATCATCTATTGACTCAAACACAGTTCAACATAAGCCAGTGATTGGTGACGGGGACACACTTCCAACAACTACAAGTAGTTATTGGTCTATTGAAAATAAAGATGAACAAGTTGTAACTTCCAAAATTGTCTTGAGCTTTGAAGAGGAACACTCTCCAGAGGACCTTCTATCAAAGCCTAGAACAATTGACCGACATGGAAAACCATCTGAGGAACCAGGACGTTTTGAGACTGAGGAACAGCAAATGACTTCTGAACTACTTAGAAATGAAGACATGGGGTTGATACCTGAGAGAATGTATTATGAAGATAACATCTACCAGAACAGGAGATTGTCTGTGGAACCTCAAATCAGCCCAGACAGGAAGCCATCAGAGGACTTCAGTGCAGATATTAAGGCAGAACTTGAAGACAATCCTGAATATATACGCTTTAGGCGAACTTCAGGTGGAGCAAGTAAACGTCATATGATGTATAGCGATGCTCTTTCTAGTGATGATGAGCAGATACAACAGATGGCTGTGGATCCAAGTAATTCAAACATAATCACTGCATTTGCTGCTGCAATGGTGCAAGGAGAACCTTTACTTCAAAGTGAAGTAGATGATGGAGCCTTGGAAGGAAGTCCAGATGGTGACAAACATGAAGCCTTGGCAGACTCTCCTGGCGGTAGTATAGACTTGAGAACTCCTCACTCAAGCTCAGGCGACAGTGAGAAACACGAGGGACTTGCTGAAACTCATCAAAAAAGCCCTGAAATCCTTGTTTTGTCTTCCAGTACAACTAGTAAAGTCTCAGAAGACAGAGTCCAAGGCAATCAGGAGACAACTCACAAAACAAAGGTGTTGACATCACATGAAAGAACAGAGATGGGTGAGGATGACAAATTATATTCAGTAACTTCCATAATAAGTAAAACAGAATCACCATCCCCTTATGATTATGAAACTGAATCACCTTCTCTTTTCACCGAAACTAAGTTGCCCTCAAATAAAGATTCTAAAATACATTCTTCTCCTCCATCCACCAAACCAGAGGCATTATCTTTTGCTAATAAAAATACATTAATTCATGACACTATTAAAGGTGTGAAATGGGACAGTGAAGCATCAGCACATAATATGAAAAGTGATTCATCCTGTAGAGACAGTGTGAAGCTGATAAAAACAGATGTAATCACAGAGTCTGAGAAAATACTTGAACAAAGCCAAGATACACCAGATAGACCTTATAGTTTGGATGATTTGCAGCCTGCAACCATGAGTGACTTTAAAATTCTCTGTCGAACAGACTCGCTTGAGACTACTCCTATCAGAGAAGATGGGTCATCACAAAAAACCCCAGACTCTATTGAGCCAAGCCCAACCAAAGAGTCCCCTTGTCAAGACTCTTTAGAGGGAAGTCCCACTGGGCAAGAATCTGCACAGTTAAGTTTTACTGAAAAAGTCTTCTCAACAAGTCAGGCTTTTGTTTCTGACTCTAGGGAAAATTTAGATGTTGAAATAGTTTCTGAACAAGACATCCAGTTAGACAGTGAGTCATCCCAAGAGTCCCATGAGACTCAAGATAAGCAGTGCCTTTCAATCACCCTGGACCAAAGAGAAAAGTTACTTGACAGTGAGAATCTTCATGACTTTGATGCTTTACAAAGACAATTCACTCCAGAAGAAGAGATGTTTAAGATGGCTGCAAAGATTAAAACATTTGATGAAATGGAAAAGGATGCAAAAGTTAAAAAGGTCAAATTTGATTTTGAACAACCAAAAGAAGAAATGCTGCCACCACCTTATAGATCACTAGACACAGTGTTAAACAATGAATCAGAAGACAAGTACTTGGAGAACCAGAACGAGTCTGGCCAGTTGCATTCTTCATTGTCAGATGATGATTATTATAGTCCTGAGTTGGATGAGTCATCTCATAAGGTCTCCGGACAAACAAGTGAGGTTTTAGAGACCCCAGACAAACATGAGCAGGACCATACCCATTTGAATACTGTTGATTTGGAAGCAAGCACAAACATACCATATATGCAAAAACATGTTGATAACAGAGAAGAAGATTGTGACCAGTTTCATTCAGAGTACCATAGTCAAATGACTGATGAGACTAAAACTGAGAAGGAGCTCATTACGACACCAGTAGAGAGCAAAATGGGAATTGAGCCAGACAGTGATGTTGATTCAGTGTCCCCTGTTGAGAGCACAACATCTGAAAAAGTAAATGAACCCATTTCTCCCATTGACACTACTGCAGCAAATGATTTGCAGAATGAATCTCAGCTATATTTATGTGATTATGAAGAGGACAATGTAGAGAAGCCAGAAGAAATCCCAGGATCAAGTCCAAGAGACTTAGTTCCCTGGAGTGCTGGAGCAGAGGATGATGAGGCATTTGATGCACAAATTGAGGCTGAGGAAAAGAAAATACTTGCCTTTAGTACAGACAGGCAGTCCCATGGAACCACCCCTGACACAACTCCAGGGCGGTCACCAACTGAAGAGGGGACACCAAATCCTTTTCTCTTCCAAGAGGGAAAACTATTTGAGATGACCAGAGGTGGGGCCATTGACATGACTAAAAGGACAATGGAGGAGGAAGAAGAAAGGTTAGCCTTTTTCCCAATAAATGAAGATCCAAGCGAGGAATTTGAACAAGTCAATTTTAACATTAGTGAGTCTGATGAAGTTGCCTCATTTGAGTTGCCTTCTAATGATTCCGTAAATCAAGACAAAATTAATGAGGAACTTGAAGCAAAGTCTGATAGACTTAATAAAACTGGAACCAAGAGTGTTCAACCAAAACATTCAGAACCAACAGAATGTTCTATCCAAAATAAACCAAGTAGCCCAACAGACAATAATGTAGTCCATGAAGACACGCTGATATCAAATGTTGATACCATCACTTACACAGTAACACAAACAATTCATTCTGAGCAAGACTTGGAATCATCAGATTCTTCAGTGGAAGATGAACATATTTCTGTTGTTGAAATGCCCATATCCACCCAAGTATCTATAATTTCCTCCAGTGCCTCAGTTCACACTGCTCGTGAAGATCAGATTCAGACAACATCTTTAATGTCCACTTCATTCAAGGATATTGCAGCTGAAATTGAAGACACAACATATAAACCAAAAATAGCTGTGAAAGCAGCCAGCTTTGACCAAATTTTAGAACCAGGAGACTCCATTGAGCAGAACCTAAGGCCTAAATCTGAGGCAGATACTGGTGACTCAGAATGGTCCATGTCTATTGCAGAAGATCCGATTAACATAGACAGAATCTACACCATACCAAAGACTTCTTTCTCCCAAATGCCTGTTTCACCAACACAGACTCCTCCACCATTTACTGTATCCAGTCAACCTAAACTTCCTGCCGAATTTGTTCAGAATCTGGACTCAAGTAACACCAAATGTGATAAAACCAAAAAAGACAAAGCCTCTACTGACTTAGGGATAGATAGTAGTTTGAAAGCAATTCGACCCCCTTCCGTAGGCGATGATGTCTTTGAGGCAAGACCCAATTGGGAGGATTGTGTGGAGACACAGATGCAGAGAATCTCAGACAGCACTACCCCAGACCAAAGTAAAGGTATCCTTACTTGGCACTTGCCCCTCCCCCGTATTATTTACTCCGGAATTTATCTTAATTCCATGAAAGTCCCATTTCTCTAGATTTTTTTTGTATTTTATTTGTTCTGTGTTGTATTGTGTTCTGTTGTTTATGTATTGTGGTGTTTTGTGCTGTACTGTCTCATCTCAGTGTTGTCTTGTGTGTGTCATGTTTTGTGAGTTTTTTATGTCATGTTTTATTCATTTTCATATCAGTGTAAACATGAATACTGAAATCTCAAGATTGACTGTCTCTACATTTGTTTACTAAACATAGTTTCTGTGCAATGCATGCCCACTACTGCACGTTTCGTCTGAGGAATAATAATAATAAAAAAAAAAACATCACAAGGGCACATTTTCAGTGTGAAAAGATTTCAAAAAATATATTATGGCAAATATTATATAGCAGATTGTCACTCGCTATTAGTCCATACACTAATGATATTGATACAAAATGTAAAAACCAACCCAGCACTGAGCAGCATTTTTGCTTTTTTTAAATGCCACCTTTAGAAACTGAAACTAAAATGAAAGAGATGTGCTAATGATAAGATAAACAACTCTACTCATGTGTTTATGTGATATCTAAAATATCATTAGTTCCTAGTCCATATTATAGAGTCAGATCAGATATGGCCCATTAGCAGTCCAAGTGGTTCATATAGCAAATAAAAGTGTTATTTGAAAGCACATCCATCATTAAATATTAATGAGAAGAGCTTTGGCTGATGTTTACAGTGGACTGGCATGAAGATGCAGATAGGAAAGAAGAGACTTTGGCCATCATTGCAGACCTTTTAGGTTTTAGCTGGACAGGTGAGTCAGTATGATTTTCTTTTAAAGAAGGAAGTAAAATACTTTAAGATACCTTTTTCAGTAAAATATTAATCTATTTTCAGAACTGGCCAAAGAGTTGGAGTTTAATGAAGATGAGATTCAGCATGTGCGTGCTGAAAACCCAAATTCACTGCAAGAGCAGTCTCATGCCCTCTTACAGCGCTGGGTAGAAAGAGAAGGGAAGCATGCAACTGGTTAGTCCTGCTTATATACTCCTTTAAAAGTGAAAAGTAAAATCATTGCATATTAAAATGCATTTCAATAAATATATATTTCAATTATGTCTCAAATTCCACAGAAGACACATTGATTAAAAGACTCACTAAAATAAATCGCATGGACATTGTTCATCTTATTGAGATTCAAATGCACAAGTCAATTCAGGAACAAACCTCAAGAACATATGCAGAGATTGAAAGGACCCTGGACCACAGTGAAGGTATAAAAACAGGTTATTGTTTTACATAAAAGGATATTAGATGCAATAATGTATGTGAAGTCTGAAAAAGGTCTGACGAGAGTCATAGTAGATGTTTTGTTTTTGCAGCACTCTCCTCAGTCCAAGAGGATGTTGACAGTCTTCGGGTGGTGCGGAGAGTGGAGACCTCACAAAGGCATCCTCCAGCTGTGTCAGAAGAAGATTTATCTGTGGCCTCTCTCCTTGACATTCCTTCATGGGCTGAAACAATGGGAAACACCCATTCAGAGAGCATTCATGGGGATCTTATGGAGGAACTGGAGATCAACCAGTAAGCAAAATGTTTAAAATTGCTTTTACAGTGATGATTACACCCCGTTGATTTGTCTTCTTGTAGTACACACCTAGTCGTTAATTATCCACTCTCAATGTCTCCTAGGGACAGCTTCACTAATCCATGGATGTTTCATGAGATCAAGACAGAATCTGCAAAGGAAGTTGCAGATGAAGAAGTAAGTTTGAGACATTGTGCATCTGAAGGTTAACATCCCAAATTTCGTATCCCTAAGAAACCCTCTACAGGAGCTTTCTAGTAAAAAAAAAAGTAAAGGTGAATGGATAGCTGAAAAATGCTGTTGCAGGACCAACAAAAGACATTGTCTTAATGGATGACTGCAGACTGCTCTCTCCTGACCTGCTCGAATAGATACAAATAAATGAATAGTTGAAAATGTTCATTGCATGTGATGTTTTGATTTGTTCTTTTACTGGTTATATAAATCCCTTCATTATCATCACTTTTCCCTTGTCATATTTTTCCATACCTCATAATTTATTCTATAGGTTTCAACAGCATCTGAGGAGGACAATCAAGCTCAGTTTGACCTTTCAGCCCATAAAAATGCTTGTCTCTCTTCATCAAAAGTCAGTTTGAAAAGTCAGTCCGAGGACCACCAACAATCAACAAAGGCATCTCAAAATGTCTTTGATTTCAGCCAGGTATCTATTGCAAGATTTTCATCTAGTGAAAATTCAGTTTTGTCAACAGCTGAACCTGGACAAGCAGTACCTGACCTACTGCAACACACTTCACCAGTGACACTAGAGGAAGAAACACAGCTCCAAGAAGCAATGTATCAAGTATCAAGTTCTGTATGTGCCGATCAAGTTTCACCCATATATGAAAAAAGCGATTTAGAAAGCAGTGAAAAGTCATTAGATGCACAACTCTTTGAATCAAATAGATCTTCAGACACCTTGCAGTCCCTTTCATGGCGCGAAAACAAATCATCTGAAGCTGATGAACCGATTCCTGAGAACAACCAAAAACTAGGCCAAACTATTAGTCCTTCAATTTCTCCTGATGCAGTTATAAGGGAGGCTAATGAAGTTCTCCCGCACAGTAATGAAGTAAATCCAGTGGTTTTAAGTGTGACTCCAGACATCATTAAGGGCTCTCCAGAATCAGATCAGGTAT
Organism: Danio tinwini; assembly: GCA_903798205.1. Lineage (NCBI taxonomy): Eukaryota > Metazoa > Chordata > Actinopteri > Cypriniformes > Danionidae > Danio > Danio tinwini. The sequence goes on from CAIGQZ010033037.1 coordinate 11,089,056, forward strand.
TTTTTACTCCTGATAAGTTTAGTGATTTGAATCCAGTGTCATCAATGCAAAGCCACATAGTAGTAGAGCAAAGTTTTGTTCAGTCCAGTCCTGCAGCTGACTCAGCATCACTGGAGTCACCTATCTATAATGACATCAAAATTTTAAATCAAGAACAATCGGATACCAACACCTCTTCACAAGAACTTTCAGAGCCTGATGTTGATACTAGGAAAGAACAGCAAACCTTTGCTCATGAACAGGAGCCATATCTGCAGCCATTAGAGTCTCCAGAGCAAAAAACAGAAGCCTTAGGAGACCATTGTAACGACCAAGAAGATACATATTTTCCTGGTAAAGCAGGAACACAATTAGATTCAACCACCGATCCTTTTATTGATGACTGTCAGGATTTTAAGAATGAACTGTTGTCCCAATCTGAGACTGACCCAGACACATGGATTGAAAGGGGAACTACACAGCTGAGGCAAACATCTCCTTTCTGCTCTGACCTTAGTCAACAACCAGAAGCATGTATGCCTAGTCAACATTTTGACTTCAGGGAAAAGTCTTCAGAACTTAAAACAGAAAGCAATAGGCAATCAGTTTCACATGAATTAATGGCACCCAGAGGATTAAAACGACCACAGTCTGAATCATTACTCTCTGGTGCTACCCAGCAGAAAGAAAAAAAGCATACTAAACGCTGTCTTTCTGAGTCATCTGAACCCTTGGTACTCACTCTAAACATTAATTCAGCACTTGAGAAAGGGGTTTCTAAGAGGGAAATACTAGCTTTACCGTTGTCTCAGGATGGCAGTGACAAGGCTTTATCTTTTAAAGAATCTAAACGTCTACTCTCAGACTCAGTTACGTCTTGCACAATATCCCAAAAATCACAGGAAAAACATTGTGCCCGTTGTCTCTCTGACCCTTCTGAAACTTTGATGCTTGATGAACCTATGAAAACATTTCAACCAGAACAGCCATTATCTGATCATACATTCAACTTAGTGGTGAGTGTTTCAAAACTCACTGCAGAATCCCAAGATACATTCACAGGGGAACAACAATCAATGGTTGAAGAAACATTAGTAGAGTCACCTAAATCTCAGATTGATCTGAATGAACATGCACAGTTTTCCCAATCTGAGACTGGCCCAGACATGTGGATTCAAAGTGAAACTGCACAGATGAGTGAAACTTCTTCTTTGTGTAGCTCTGACCTCAGTCCACAAACACCAGAAACCGTCATAACTTGTCAACATTTTGACTTCAGGGAGAAGTCGTCTGAACTTGAACCAACAATTGCTATAAAGTCGGCTTCCAAGAGGGCAGTGGAATCCAAAGTTTTAAGACGACCTCAGTCTGAATCATTCACCTCTGGAGCAACCCAACAGTCAGAAGAAAAGCTTGATGACCGCTGTTTCTCTGAACCCTTAGTACTCACTCTGAATATGGATCTGGCACTTGAGAAAGCTGTTTCCCAGGAAGCCATACTTCCTTTGCCACTGTCTCAAGATGGCAAAACCTTACCTTTAAAAGATTCCCAACAACTACTGTCAGACTCAGATATGCATGGTTCAATATCCCAAAAAAACGAAGGAAATAATTCTGGCCCCTGTTTCTCTGACTCTTCTGAGGACTTAGCTTTCAACATGAGTTCAGCATCTGATAAAATTAGGAAACCTGTTCAACCAGAACAACCAATATCTGATCAAACAGTCAACAATGAGATGAGTGTTTCATCAGTTACTGCAGTAACCCACGACACATTCATTGGGGAACAACAATCAGCAGTAAAAGAAACATCCCTGGACTCACCTAAATTTCAGACTGATCTGGGTGAACAGGATGAATTAAAAGCCAGTGAGATGCCAAAAGTTGAAAAATTAAAACTTGCTGGTGTAATAAGCACCGATCAACTACATGAAGACTCAGATCTTGAGAGTTTTTTTGACTGCAAACAGACCATCTCAGATTATTCTGAAGCAGAAGATGATGAACATTGGAAAGGCACAATGACACTTAATGATCAATTCTTGACGTCAACCATTCATGAGCTACAACAAAACACAAATGTCAGGAGTCCTTCAACCCTTGTAGAACCCGATGAGAGCCCTCGTTGGTCAATCCAGTCATCAGATAGTGAAGATTTTGAGGACTCTCAGATCATCCAGGAACCCAATGATGAGGCTGAAGTGAGAGACTTTTCAAACAAGGATAGTCTTAAAAGTTCAGCACAAACTCCTCAAGAGCTTCCTCCTAGAGGAGGGGCTGAGTATAATGATGATGATGATCTAAGGAGGGTAAGCGTCATCAGCATGACATCCCCTTCCCCACATCCTTCTCTGATCTACCCTAATCCATTTCCCACTGAATGAGTTTGCTGAAGGGATGGTGTTTGGTTCCTTTGATTTAACAATATCACTACATAGGTTGATTTTAAAACCTGAAAAAGTTGACTTTCTGTACCAAAAGTAACTAAATAAATAAAAAACATACTGTCATATTTAGGTCTTAACACCATCATAATCACTGTCAGCTTGTTCAGATAGTGCTGATGCATGTACTATATTTATGACATTATAAGGTCATATACTTAATATGCAGGATTTAGCAGCAAGATATAATTTCAAGAGTTCACACTTAGCTGATGATTTATAATAAGCTTGTTTGGCATGCTGTCTCGAGAGAAAGCCCTGAGCTCAAGGGTTTCTCGAGCCCAGGGCTCCCTACTGTTCGTAGGGCGACAGAAGAGATTGAGCTCAGGTAGATTTCAAAAACTCGCTGATGTGGCTAAAGGTGAACTGCTTTAAAAGAGAAAAATACTGATGCTGGGAGCTAGACTATGGAGCCCATTTGGCTTAGTCGGTTTACGTATGGCGCAACTTTGGACGGTGGGAGGAAACCAGGGAACCGAAGAACATGCAAACTCCTTACAATCTAGGTAAAGGGTGGAGAAGAGGGGGAGAAAGGGGGTTTCTTCCAGTTATTTATGGTGACTTAGGAATCATCTGATTGGAGAATCATGAATTAGCTAATGCGGAACCGGCTGTGATCAATCATAAGCACGTGATCCTCTCGAAATTAGTTTGTAAATAAACTTCACATAAAATACAATTAAGTTTTTTTACATGCAGAACTAGTATAAATTATTGCTGTTTTGAAGTAACTTGGCAGATAATTGTGTGAATTAACCAGATACTTGTTTTATTAAAAATAATGCATGTTGTGTTGATAACAATGTTTTGTTGCCTGATCTTTTGTTCTATGTTGTGTTTTTGATAAAAAGGAATTGGTATGTAATGTGTTCCTAGTATTAATATTGATAATAAATAACAAAATGCTGTAATGTAAGTGTTTTTTAAAAGAGGGAGGCAACATTACATTCATTTCTAAAATGTATTTATCTAAACATTGATTCTTTTATATTTCACGCACATTTCATACAGTACTTGCATGTTTTTTTCCATACATATTGTTGAATCTCCTGGTCAGGAGATTGATGATGCATTAGGTGTACTGTCGGATAGCTCTGATGAGGATGTGCTGACCACCAGAATAGTGCGAAGGAGAGTAATTATTCAGGTATATCTGTAGCTTGCTCCGTTTTGGAGGTTAAGTGTGAAAGCTGTTGTTTCTTGTCATACACTCGGTGTGTACCCATGGGTGGAAAGATATACAGATTAACCTATTGATAATTTTGTGTGATCATTTTTTTATATAACTGTACATTTTATTTGGAAACTCACACACGTTTAGAATCCTGCATTTTCAGCTGTGACTTAACCTGCCTGCTTCTCAATTATTAGTAAAAGTTGTCCATTTTAAACTTGGAGCCTTACTCCCCTACACTATATTTCTAAAGTTGATGTTCCTTGACAATTACAAAATGCACAACTTTTACATGAATTGTTATTCTTATAATACTGGATGAATATTTGCTAAATTATTTAAATTATTATTATTTTTTGCTAACCCTAACCTTTACCCAAACCAGGGCAGCTGTTTCCTCTTATAGAGAACACTGCTTTAAGGGGCATGACATGTACTGATTGTGTGTCTTATTTCTTGCACAGGGTGATGATGTTCCAGATATTCCTCCACAGTCAGTAACAGAAGAGCAATACACAGATGCTCAAGGCAACTTGGTTGTGAAAAAGGTAAAAATCTAAGATATGCAAAACACACATGTTTACATTTTAACCTTCCACCATACATCAAATGTGTCCATCCTTTAACCCTTACATTCATCTGTCCTGTCATCCATCTATCGTTTCAAGACTTCAAACTTAGATATTGCTTGATAATAATAGCAGGTTTGGCATGCTTACCTGGGAGAGAACCCTGAGCTTGGGGATAATTGAGCCCAGGGCTCCCGCCTGGTCAATCAGCATGTAAGGGGGTACGAGATCAGATAGTTCTCAAGAGCTCCCTCTCCTAAGGAGAAAAGGGGGAGATGGTGTGGATTCTTCAAAAAACAAAGATGAGGGAGTAATGTTAGTTGGGCTATTTATAGTGAGTATGAAATCATCCGGTTGGCTTACTAATGATTACAGATGTAAGACCAGCCGCTATAACTCATATCATGTGCTCCTCTCGAAATTAGTTTGTGAAACTTTACTTAGTTCATTCATCTATGTTCCATTCATTCCATTCACTTACCTTTTAATCATCTATTCAATCATCTGTCAATCCATCTATCCTTCAGTTTACCAATTTACCTATCTTTAATCCATCAACCCTTACATCTAGCCTATCCATTTATCTACAGTATTAGTAATCTCTCCATTGGTTGTGCAGAAGGTAAGGATTCATGCAACCCAGGCTCATTCTGAAAACGTAGTCTTGTGGATGTTTCTGGAGACTGTGAAATACATCCTGAGAGGTACGTATTTTTGCAGTTTTTGTTTTTCGCGAATCCGCAAGAGGTTGCTGTGTGCGCTTTTTCATATCTCAAATTTCTCTCGCGAGTGCCATTCTCGCATAAACCCACCAGAGGCCGCTGTCGACTGACTGTCTGTCTGACTGAATGGCCGGCCAGCCAATCGACTCACTGACCCACTCTCCTTCGTCCCTAAACCCAACCAATTTTATCGATTGACCCGCCCACCCACTTACTTCCCTTAACCCAACCAACGGTTTACAAAAGCCTTCCAGAAAAAGAAAAGCCTTCATCTGATTTTCACCACGTTTTCGGACTTTACTGCATTCTCACCCTGTTATTTACTTGTTCATTTTTTTTAAATAATGTTTTTGTACCTGATTTCTGGAACCGCTCTTCCCCGGACTCGAACCCCGTCATCATTGACGCCGTGGTCAACTCCTCTCTGCGTCTTAAGTCTGCAGACGTAACATGACGAGCTAACGGGACAAACTGGTTGCGGTGGGAAAGCCTTCCACATGGAAGTAAGCGGACAGCTAGTGAATGCGAAAAGGAAAGGCGTCATACCGCCCATTAGCAAAAAACGAAATTAAGCCATACGTACCTCCAGCTACATAATTTGCTGTCTCCAGAAATGTCCACGGGACTACGTTTTCAGAATGAGCCTGTGTTGAATTCAAGATATGCAGAACACATACAGTCCCAAGGGGTACCCAAGGGGTTGTAATAATTTCAGGGTTTACTGTGTATATTTATATATAGTCAAGTCCAGAATTATTCTTACCCTGGTGTATAAATAGCTTTGGGCTTGACTGTGTATTTACATATTTTTAATCCTCCACCATCAATCAAATATGTAAATCCTTTAAGCCTTAAAATCTGTTCTATCATCCATTCATCATTCAGTCCATCCATCTATCCATTACCCCTCCTGCAGTTTTTCCATTTATCCAACTTTAATCTGTCTAGACATCTGCCCATCCATACAGCTAACCTTTAATCATCTCTTCATCCATCCTTCCACTCTTAAATCCACCATTAATCCATATTTCCTTTCATCCATCCATTAACCCTTTACAGTGGTTCATTCATTTATCCAACCATTAATCTGTCAACACATCCATCCATATAACCTTTAATCTAATGTCTACACATCTATCTATCCATACATCTACCTGTAAATCATTTCATCCCTCCACCTATTCTTACATTAATTTACCCTTTAATCCATCCATCTACATAACATTTCATCAGATCATAGTTTCATCTATTCTTTAAACAGTCCATCTATATATACCCTTTAATCAGTTAATTATTTGGTTATTCCATCCATCAGCTTATCCATTTACCTACCTACAATATTAGTTTATCCAATAAAACATGTCCAATCAAATGTATTAACCTTATTTTTTATATTACTTACTCAGGTGACCAGGAAGGTGATTAGACGATGTGTGTCTTCTGATGGGGTGGAGACAGAGCAGGTAAGGGTGAAGGGCTCTGCTCAGCAGCCTGTCCATGTGGCTCCGGGGGACAGTTACTCCAAAGTTATGAAGAGGACAGTACTGAAGAGCGAAGGACATGAAACAGAGGTCTGTAATACTGCAGTGGCCTAATACAATTATTCATTCATTCATTTTCCTTCAACTTAATCTCTATTTCAGATGTTGCCACAGTGTAAAGAATCGCCAACTATTCCAGCATATGTTTTACACAGCGGATGCCCTTCCAGCCGCATGCCAGTACTGGGAAACACTCATTCACACACACACTCATACACTACAGCCAATTTAGTTAATACAATTCATCTATAGCACATGCTTTTGGACTGTGGGGGAAACCGGAGCAAAAACACAGCAAAAAAAACACATAAACACAGGAAGAACATGCAAACTCCACACAGAAATGCCAACTGGCAGAGCTGGGACTCGAAACAGTGACCTTCTTGCTGTGAGGTGACAGTGCTAACCACTGAGCCACCATGCCGCCCTAATGCAGTTATATGTAATCCAAATAAGCCAATTTGTTTAAATGTGTCATGTACTCCCTTACTGCATTGAACATGTTGACGTTTCAACAGTTTTGATCAATTAAAGATGTGTATCTTGTTTAACTTCAGGTCACTTTCCATGAGAAAGATGGCATTTTGGCTTCAAGGGGGGAGACTGCTGCTGGTCAAGAAGTCAGACAGATGGTCCAGACAATGGTGGTACATGGAGAGCAGTTGGAAAAGCATGAGGGGAATCCATTCCTTGCCAGAGACCTGCCCTCTGCTCGGGATGACTTCACCCAGGTGAGCTGCCAAACACAGCAGCCATTGCTGACATCTTTACTACAAAGTGTTTGGAAGATTAGCAGTTATTCTAGAGAGAAACTGGCTGTAATAATATGGGCTTTACCTAACAAAAAGTTCTGGCTTATGTTACATTTAGGCACGGGCTGGTGTAAGATTCCAATGGTATGATAATCTTGTTTGAAAATATCACTGTATCACTGTATTCTGATTACTTCTCTAATGGCCCATTTCCACTGAGTGGTACGGCACGGTTTGGTTCGGTACGATTTTATGGCCGTTTCCACTGTCAAAAGCGTATCAAACCGAACCGTACCCTTTCGAAAGGGTACCGAAGACGAAAAGGGTACCAAAAGGTGGAGCTACACGCGCAGCTGAACGCTGATTGGTTTACAGAGATGCGTCACGATCTTGTGGAGCTAGCCAGAATGAAAACAATGGAGTCACCATGTTTTTAAATACACAGCCTAGACCACTATATGCATATAATAACGAGTAAAGGATGACCAGGGCTCAAAAAAAACCTTGTCGTTGTCTTGATGAACAGCCACAAAGCCAAGAATTTGCCGTGTCCTGTTGTTGTTTTACGAGGCTGTCTAAAAGTCTAAAAGTGCGAGCGGTTTTCACTTTCTCCAGGGAGCTCTCAATCGCGTCAAGATTTGATATAACAAACATTCTTGAGCTGATGACAATAACGTGTGTGTGATTAATGAAGCGTCTTCGACATCTGATCCATTCAGAAAGAAAAGGACAAACGCGAGAGTGAAGCATGGAAAAAAGAAGAAGCCCAACAAAACACAGGAGCAAATAGTTTCAGCAACCTGAACAATCTGCCATGAACAAATCATGAACAAACTGCCATGTTTATCATCACCTTTTGGACTATTATGAACTCGGAATGACGGAATTACTCTCTAACAGAGGCTACATGTGCTGGTGAAGATTACAGACACAGATGTGAGGTTAGCTCTGACTGTGGGCTACTGTATATGTTGCGTGTTGTTTTTGAACTCAAATAAGGACTTAATGTATGCTGTGTGTCGTTTATCTGTAAGTGGTAACATATCGGAGACTGTAAGGGTCTGTATGTGTTCATATATGTTGCATTTATTTATTTATTTTATATAATTGCAGACATTACAGTAGGCTGTAACACTGTCACACTGTCATTGATCTGCAGTTATAATCAAATTATGTTCATAGAAATGTTAGTAATAAACATTTATAAACAATTATTAATATGTTTAAAGCATCTGTTTTGTTAGAAGAGCTTCTCATATAATGTGAACGACCTGTACAGCTGTAGACATTTATTCGAGCGAGAATGACGTCGACTGAAACTTTGTAGTACACCACGCCCACCAAAAGGGTACCCTTTTTGTAGTGGAAACGCAAGCCTGATAAAGGTGGCCTGAACCGTATCGTACTGTACCACTCAGTGGAAACGAGCCATAAAATATTCTTTTTAATTGTCTGGGTAAAAAACAACAATTATTTTCCCCATTGAACACAATATATTTTATTTTAAGAAACATTTAAGATATTTTGGAACAGTAAACATGTCAGGCTAAATAATTAAAATAAATCAATGACTTCTAAAAAGGAAAATTAAACAACAATGGCATATACTGTAGGAACGATATAACAGGAATATTTTTCGGTTTTAAAACCTTGACATTTCTAAACCGCGGTAAACCTCGAAACCGGTTATCATCCCATGCCTAGTTATATTATGTAATTAGCAACCTGTGATAGTGATAACATTATGTTATGATGTTCCATATCTGTGATGAACATTTGTTCTGGCTATTATATTTTAATAATATAATTTTGTGATAGTTTAATCAAACCAACAGATATGATTGGGAAAACTCTAAAGGAGTGATTGGGTAAAACTCTAGAATGGCAGCTGAATGCTATTCATTGATTATAATAATGTTAACTCTGAATTTAAGGTTACTCTTTAATTATTAAAAATACAATATTACATCATATTAAAGACAGTGATTTAACTTTTTTTTAAGTTTTAAATATAAGATACTATTACAAAATAGTAATATGAATTAGTTTGAGTTAAGTATAATATAAATATATCATTTATATGATTTAAGTAGTACTATGAATTAGTTTTACATTAGTAATATGGTATTGTGGTTTTTTGAATATAGCTATGGGAGTTTAAGGTATATTCTGCTGCACAGTCCATCACACCCATACAGTTTTACCATGAAGTTTGCTTTTTTCCAGGGTTTCTTTATTGTTAATGTGGTACTGTATGTGCCTCATTCCCTTAGGCTCTAAGCTACTTTGGAGGTTTTAGGAAGGTGCAGATCCCTCGAGTTGTAGAGCAGGATATACTGCAGCCTGATGGATCTGTAATCAGGAGGTTTGAGACACAGGCATGGTGTTTATGTGCATATTAGTGTGAAAATGTGTGTGAAGGGGAAGAACGAGAAAAACAAAATGTATCTACTCTACATTTAGTGTTTTTGAAAGTATCTTATGCACATTCAGGCTACATATGGTAAAAAATTGATGTTGAGAAATGCTATTGCATATTATATATAATTGTGCATATTAATATATAATATATATATTAATATTAATCTTGTGAATGCCAATACACCAATGTTAAGACTTCAGTAAAAATTCTAATATGATAATTTGGTTCAAAAGAGAGACTTCTAATAATGCTGTAAAAATCAGAATTACATATAAACTGATGCATTTTTATTCAGAAAAACAGCATTTATTTTTGTAACAATCCAGAAGAGTTTAATGCCTTTCGGTTAATTAAATGCACGTTTCAGTATAAATGTAGGTAATGTCATGATTTTGCAGTGATTGTTGGTTTATTAGTTTAGAATTGTTATATTTGACATCGGTGTGTGTATATTTATTAACAAAGCATGTCTTTGCAATGTATTTCGCTCTAATAACATTCTTTCTTTGTCCACCATCATGGAAGCATATCAGTAGCAAAACTCATGTTGAAATGTAATATGCAAATTGGCAATGAAATATGTAAAATGACAACATATTTCTTTATTTATATGTGCATATGTGCATGAAAAATGTGCAAAGTTTGGTAAAAAAAAATCAAAGTAAAAGTACATACTTTATATTTGCCATATGCAATCAGTTTCAATATGTAAATTATATACCAGTTTTATAGCTAAACTAAATAGAAAATGAAATATCCTAATTTATTTGATGTGTGTAACGTACAAGCAGAAATGGTAGCAAAATGATAATTTAGTGTTCAAAATAATGAGAATACTTCCATCACAGAAATGTAAGGCTCTGCTATTTTGGTTTCTGTCTGTTACCAAGGGGAGCTAATTCTCTCATTGAGTGTGTGATTCAACAAGATTACACTAATTTTAATTCAGCAAATTATTTTTAAAAGCCAATTAATTAATCTAAAATGTAACTCAAGTTAGATTTCTTTTTAAAAGTAACTCAAAAATTATTACAATTTTTTTTTATGTAATGCTTTACTTTACTCGTTACTTACAAAAGTAATATTATTACACAACTGGCGCTACTTACCCCAACACTGCAATTAAGTGTGTATTTAAACAGGCATCAGGATCAAACGTATAGCAAAATGTAATAAAATTAATTCTGAATGCATGAACACTCTCACTTAAAGGTGCTGTATGTAAGTTTTTGACTCTTCTAAAGCATAAAAATACCATAATATGTTTGCAGATATTTAATAAACATGTCAAGTGAACATTCTTGTTTATCTGAAAAACAATGCTGAACATCTGTCTTTGTTTTGGTAATTTTAACCTGCCCAATGCCAGTTTAGCCAATTATATTTCAGCACTCCGGGTTGCCTTGGTGGAAAACAGCATATTTCATTCATTCATTTATTCATTTAGAAAGGCTCTGAAAGCATGCGTCCGTGACCGAAATGCGACCTCCGGTGGACAGTAGCAGACTCCGAAATGAGACGGATTCAGTTCCACATGAGGTTATTAATTAGCAAATGATATAAATATTACAAATGTAAACATTAGGTGAGCAGGCTACATTGTCACCGCGTGTCCTAACAACACACTTTATGACGAGATACGCAGTGATGAGCAATTTAGCTGTTTGTACCAGACGAAACATGACAGAAATTTAAATGCATTCAGTAGCACAGAATATGCACTCACTCACAAAATGGTAAGGTTTATAATCTGTTTAATACATGTTAACCCTCTTTAATATTATTAAATGTAGATGCTGAATTACGTGTTTAGTTCTAAAGTTAAATTTCAAACGGTTTATTTTATTTTCAAGATCTGAGGTGAACTATCTGCTGCTGCTTTAGTATATAGTAATAAATGTCATGTAAAATGACATTCAAACTCACATTGTTAGCATTTAACACTAAGTAAAGCACATGAGGTTTACCTGAGGTGATCATTGTCAGTTTTCTGTTCTTCACCTGTGAGAAATAGAAGTCGTTTCTAATATATCAATTCAAGGTGTTGGTTGTGACAAAAACTCCTTTTAATATGAAGAATATTCCTTCTATCGGGTGCCCTTGCTTTTATTTAGAACACGATTTAAATCACTCGCTCCTGTCCTCAATCTGGCAACCCGTGCTTCAGTTTGTTTTGATCAGGTTTTGATCCAGGAGTGCAATACCTAGTTCAACCACTGGGTGTCAAACTTACATACTGCACCTTTAAGACATTTTAAAATCCATTTTCAATGAATACGTTATAACACATGTTAAGTCGAAGTGATTTTGAAAATTTGTCGGTAAACAAACAAATCATTTAACCAGTTTTTCTTATATGCACATTGCCTTTTTACATATTGCATTTCCATATTACATTTCAAAATGAATTGTGCAACTGATATGCTTCCATACACACTTCTCCTGACTGTGGTATTATTTTTCAGAAATTTTCTGATCTTTCTTTTTTATAGGACGAGGATGCAGAAGTCTAGGACCCACAGGAGGTCAGCAGTGAGGGATGCTGGGGGACAGAAGCGGGTGTGTGTGGAGCAGATAGACGATCGGTCTGAGCCCCATGACAACCTACAGCATCACCTCCATCACCTCATTCACCGTTACTGTGCCCAAAACGACTGAGAGGAAGAAAGGGAGGAAGTGCGAGTTTATTAAAGGGTGTGATGGTTTCCCTCTTCATTTTCCTCTCTCGACCTCCATCGCTCCTCTCTTTGAGCTTGTCCTAACCACTTCTATGCACCACGCTCATGCAATCCCAGAGTGCACTTCACTCCTGCCACTTCCAGTCTTCCTGTCCAGTCAAACTGGACGTTTGCCCAGTTTAAGACTATTTTATCAATCCCAACTCTCCCACAAGTGTTGTTTCTGTCTTTCATAGTGACCAAAGGGTGTACTTTCCTTTCCTTTCCTTTGCTTTTTAACTCCCTCGGTTATTTAAATAATGAACACCGAAAATAAACCACAATAACCAAAATGTTTTATTAAAAAAAAAAATAGAAGAAAAAACTTGTTCATACTCGGAACATTTAAGCTTGAACTAACAGAATCTGTACTGCACTGCCTATCACGACTATTGAATATCATTGCATTATATCGCCACATCATGCCATGCTCTTTTGATCTCAACGGTTGAGATGTCTAAAAACTTCTTGCCTTCTTTATCAGCTGTTGGGGTATCGTGTGTCTGTGTATTCTGTCCATGAAGAGTATATAATATGCATTTTTAAAATGACAGTAGATCACATTAGTCACCTCTAAAAGGATATTAGCAGGCATGCTTAGCTAGCCGCAGTCACTTACTGTATTGAAAAAAAAAATACTTTCTACGGTTAGACGACTGTCATTTTTCTGTCTTTTTTGTCTCACCCTTCTTGTGTCTGTGATCTGTAGCGATTCTAGTCTTCATCGACATCATCTCTAGAGTTTAAACATTTCAGTACAGCTTTGTTTGTAATAAAACACACGCTTCGGTTTTCAAGTTACTTATGCAGTAATTTGGCGAGTATTTCAAGAGGGACTCAGGAAGCAAAGGTGGAATCAAATTAAAATGTTCAGTTAAACATGATTCTATTTTAAACGTGTTGAGTGATTGTGAAAACAGAAATGTGATTTTAAAAAAGTATATTATTTTTGTTTTGTACATATTGCTTTCAGTATGCGGCAAGGAATCTTGCTCTGAGGTATTTGAATGATTTGAATATGATATTGATTTGGGAAGTGAGCATTAAGGATGCGTGTGTGCGTGCGTTTTTTAACAGAATATTTTATTTTGATGTGTTTTATTTATATACTTTATCTGTGTCACGATACAAGAGCAGCCGAGTGAAAATAATTTATTTTCATTTATTTATTTATGAAAATAATATTATTTAGGATTCACCAAATCACAGTTGGCTTCTATTAAGACTGCTGGGAAAAAAGTGTCATGTGATGTTCAAATTACTTTAGTTTTTTTTTTGTTTTTTCTGTGTTAGCGGAGGTTTTTTTTTTTTCGGTGCTGATCTGAGACCCCCCCCCCCCCCCCCTTATAATAATTTGGCTTTGGGAAACTGGTCCTAGAACAGCATTTAAAAAGTCATCCTCTAACCAGAGCAATGTCATTAAGTTGAACACTTCTACTACTTTCACTGTGACTGGCCCACGTTTGATTTACTCAATCCGCATTCTATGTCTGTGGAGATAAGAATATGCATATAAATATATATAGTATATAAATATCTATCCATAAAGGCATGTATTAGTTTACTATATGACTTTTAAAAAAGACATTTAAACACTATACCATTGGCTGCAGTGTGTGTATATGGCTGAACGAGAATAAAAGTGTATAAGTGTCATAAACTTTGTGTCATGCTTATTGTTTATTTTTCCGACTACACTTTACTGTATTTTCATGATCCCATTCGGACATTCTGTTAACTACGTAAGTAGCCTAACGTGTAAGTAATATAGCTAAACTACTTAGTAAAGTTTGTAATGGGAGAATAAAGAATTAGTTGAGAAAACCGAGTAAAAATTATTCAAATTATACTTAAATGAAAGTACAGCTAGAGAGATAGCTTCGCACTCAATTAAAATGAATACATTCATTTTGTTTTTGGCTCAGTCCCTTTATTAATCTGGGGTCGCCACAGCGGAAAGAACGGCCAACTTATCACAGCGACCTTGCTGAGAGGCGATTGTGCTACCCACTCTGCTGGGCAAAAATATGTACTTACAGTTTGAAATGTACTTTGCCAGACGACAAAATACTATAGTATAGTAAATACTATAATAAAGTGCATTATACTGAATATATTATAATTATTTTACAACGTTTTATTGAATGCTACAGCATGATGTAGTATTAACTATCTTTATCTTGTAAACTTAATAATATTGGAGTATGCTTTAGTTTTTACTACAGTAAACAATTGTGTATTGTAGTATAATATAGGAGCAATTCCAGCGTTATGGATATGACATTTGCAGTAAAAACTCAAAACATAAATTCACATAGAAAGTATACGTTAACATTATATTGACACATCTGTTTATATTTTCCAACACACCTGACCAGAGTTAAAGGACCAGAAAAACATCAATATGTAAACGTTTTTTATACTTTCAATCAGGAAAATAAACATTTGTTATGGATGTGACAAAAAAAAAGTTTGTGAGTTTTCAGTCTACAACATACATTGTCAATTAAACTGCACAACTCAAAAGAAACAATGCAAATATCAAACAGATACGAATCAGCTCACTAAAGAACAAATATGACTGATTTTATTTTATTTAATATTTTTTGCATTTATGAGGAAAAAGTGTCGTTATGAATGTGACTTCCGTTATGGATGTGACACCTGTAAAAATGCCACTTGTGTGATTTTGGCAAATTAAATATAATAGTTTTAAACACTGACAGATACATTTATGAAGTACTGTAAAATACTTGCTTGAAGAAAAATGTAGAAAGGGTTTCTCTGTTTTTGTGAAAACTTATTTTTTTTTCATGGCAAGGCTGACATTTGCATGGATTTGCCCGTATCTATATCTACATATGTAGTTTTAGAAAACTACAGTAGTGGGTAATTACAGCAGCTGAATTACTATAACAGATTAAATCAGTTATTTAGACTATAGTGAGGTTCAAAAATGCTATAGTTTTTACTATGAGATACTGTAGTATTTTTGATGAGTTAGTATTGTGAAAGCGAAAGTAGCTAAGCAAAATAAACGAAAAAGGATATTTTTGTCCTAACGAATCTTCTAATGAAAGTCGAATAACATATTTCGTCAGGTAGACATAGGCTACATGGTTTTGTTCAGAAACACGTGTCGTCAAGTGTATACATTTAAAATATTGGGTAGGTAATGCCTCATAAATATGAACACAACTGTCACATAAAATAAAGTATTTTACAACCATCAACTCACCTTCGTGTCGTTCCAAACGCTAGTTTATCTGCTTCAGGCGAATATATATATTTTTATATTTATTATACATACTCATTTCAGAAGTATTCACCAAGCACTACCTGAAGAGATTACATTTATGGGAGTGAAGCGGTTGCAAGTCGTGTTCAGAGAACCGTTCCAAACTTCAAAAGGCACGTGACAAAACCATGTCAACAAATGAAACCAAATACCATGGTAGGCCTAAGTTAAACCATTATAATTAGAAACTAACTGTGTTTTGCTGCACTATAGTTCTGATTTAACTAAGGTTTTTGGAGTAAACTCTGGTTATACACATTTCAATCAATCTGCTGATGTAATCAATATGCTGGTAAGGTATATCTTAATGCTGGTTTAAGTGCTGGTATTGCTGTTTTCAATGCTGGTTTTGCTGGTCTCGATGCTGGTCTTGCTGTTTTCAGTGCAGGACCAGCATTAAGACCAGCATACCAGCATCAAAACATACCTTACCAGCATGCTGTTTTTTTCAGCAGGGCCAAATCCCAAATAGTATGGATGCAGACTCGGACATGTAAGCTGAGATAGCATATTTCAGTGACGTAATGTCAGATGAGGGGTAGGGTCCAAGGTAAATTATTAATGTAGTAAAACCAAGGTAAAAAAATGTACTTTTTATGTGTTGATCAGCAAAACAATAATGAAGTGCAATAACTATCATTAAAGGTTCATCATTGCAGAATCTAAGTGTGTGAAATGCAATAATTAAACCTAATTACTCACATGTCAAGCAAGCATGGTTGATATTACATGACAAAATGTGTTCTGAAGAGAAAATTACATGAAGATGAGTAATTTATGAATGTCATTTTAGGTTAAATTAGCATACCTAATACTCTATTAGGCTAATCTAGATGTGTTAGTGGTAAATTTACTCAACAGAATGTCTAAAAGATAATGTTCCCTTATTTTCTGCTTACTGTATGTGTTGACAGAAAGCTGACACAAAACAAAAAACATACAGTACATATCACACCTTTATTGTAGTTTTCATTAAATATGTTGATTTGCTAGCGCCACCATGGCAACAAATTATGAAAATTCACATCCTCATATTGGCGTTGAGGTTCTGTAAGTATCAGCAGAGGAAATGTCTTTAAGAAGAGAAAAAGGAACATGGAGAAACGGAAAGTACGGTGTTGGCATAGTCCAGTAGTGGTGAGGTTTTTCCTCAAGGAAGACCGTTCCATTCCGACATCGCTCTCTATGACATCATCTTCCGATTAAGTGGCGCACAGACACAATGTCGCCACTAGGGGCAGTGTGCATGCTTGAAATTCAGACTCGTTCACTTTCGCTCTTCTTGCCATAGACGAAAATAATGTCGGGAGAAATCAAATGCACAAATATGCGTGAGAATGATACATGTAGTTTCTCATAAGCTACTTATATTTCGTTTTCTCATACAGCCATGATATAAAGTCAAAGGATAATATTTTCACAGCCACTCAATATAGGAAAATTAAGCTACATAGATCTGAAAGTAGGGTGATACTTATAGATATGTTGGGTCGCAATGATGAAAATCGCTATCATCATTACCGTATCAGAGCCTTATGATATCAATAGAAATAAAACTTTGATAAGGAAACCATGAATTACACAACATAAACAAGAGCAGAAAGAAAAAAAACTCCCAGCATGGTCATTCAGAAAATAGTCCTCCATGCATTACCCAATGCTTGTCAGTTTGATGTATCGTATATGCTACATTCTCTTTGATATCTGTGTGTTTTTTTCTTCTCATATTCTATGACATAAAGGTAAACATACAGTCCATATTAGTATTCTGCAGTTCTCTTAAATCAAGTTAAACCAAGAGCCAAACATTGTATAAGCTAGCGAATATAAACAAAGCTTTTTGATGGCAGTTACTAAAGTTTTAAATTTTGCTGTAAGCCAGAATTTAAAGTACATATTTTTAAAAGTTTCTTAAAGTTTCTTTTTTTTTTATAGATTTTTATTTTATCATTTTTTATCTGAACGATCACGACATATGTACATCACCAGAACAATAGCAAGCTCAATATTAACATTCTTATCTTTCAAAAGTTGATATATTGCACACACATAAATAGACATAAAAATACAGTACAGACTTGGGGGAAAGGTGATTCTCTTTACATTTCTATACATTTAAAATGCATACCAAAACAGCTTAAAAAAAGAAAGAGAAAATCAAATGTTAAAAATACACTCCTTTTATTAATGTCCATATACTGTATGCGAATGGCCCACGGGTTTTGGTGATGAACTTTAGCAAAATGCTTGAACTCTCTGGTCCATGTGCGAAAAAACATGTAAACGACCCTCAAGGGGGAAGGGGTGAGTGGGCGTGGTTATTGGGAGTGGGCGTGGCTTAGCAGACACACCTCCAGCTTGACTGACAGACGGTTGGGTTTTTGCTGATGGTTTCTCCTCAGTTGGGAAAAGTTGAAGCTTAATATTCCATTAACTACAAAATATACACAAACACATATCAATACAAGCTAGAAATCAACACAACATTAAGCATTATTTGACAGCCATTTATGGTTTTCATTTATATAATCTTCATTTTGTGCAGGGGTGCCCAAACTCTGTCCTGGAGGGCTGGTGTCCTGCAGATTTTAGCCTCAACACACCTGCACGGATCTTTCCAACCCAGGCTCATTCTGATTACATAGCCTAATATACATTTCTAAAGAAAGCAAAATACGTCTTGTTTTCAGTAAAATTTGTTTTCTGCTGTGTACGCTTTTTGAGATCTCAAATATCTCTTGTGAGTAACATTCGCGCATGCCCTTCTCGTGTAAAATCACCAGAGGCCGCTGTTGACTAACTCACTGAATGACTAACCAACCGACCGATCCCTCCACCCTCCTCCTTCCCTAAATCCAACCAGTAGTATTTTGAAAAGCACATATTGACCCGCCCACCAACTTCCCTAAACCCAACCGCAGTGTTTTTAAAAGCAATCCACAAAAAGAAAAGCCCCCTGCTTTTAACCATGTTTTCAGATTTTACCTCATTCTTACCTTGTTATTTACTTGTTAATTTTATTTTTTGGCTTCTATTTTTGTCTGACCTGCTTTCTGGAACCGTTCTTCACCAAACTCGAACCCCGTCGTTGCAGTCAACACCGATCTGCAGCTCAAGTCGACACGTATGTGTTGAGCAACCGGACAAACTGGTAACAGTGGAAAAGCCGTCCACATGCAGGTAATCAATCAGCTGGTTAGCAAGAAAAAGAACGGTGTCATACCGGCCTGTAGCGTTTATTTTAAAGATGAAATGCAGCCATACGTAGCTCTGGCTACATAATTTGTGATCTGTAGAAACGTATATAGGGCTACGTTTTCTGAATGATCCTATGTTGAATCTTTCTCTACCTAGTAATGCCGCAATCACACTAGAGTTTGAGCATGCAAAATTCTGTCATACGGCGCTGCAAAATGGGGTGGGATTGAACAAGATGATTAGACCTTTAAAAAAGCGAGAATTTGGTCAATATTTAAAATTTCTGTACAGAGAGATCATGTTTTGATCTTTGATTGATCTCACATAATCTCATGATGCAATTTCGCAGGTCAGAGTTCACCAAGGTATTGCGTGTGTATGAATGGAAGTCTATGGGCTGAAAAGTGCAGTGTGACCGTGGCTTATGAGCTTGATTAGCTAACCCAGGTGTGTCTGATTGGGGTTGGAGCTAAATTCTGCAGGACACCAGCCCCCCAGGGCCAAGTTTGGGCACCCCTGATTTAGTGCAAGTTTTAAGCCACTGAAAACAAATGATTTTTTTGTCTCCATTTACATTACCATTCAAAAGTTTGGGTTCAGTTTGATTTTGTAAATGTTTGAAGGTAGTCGTATTCTCTTCCAGGATTTATAAAGAAATAAATGCAGTAAAATCTGTAATATCAAATATTATTAGAATTTAGATTAGAATGCATATTGGCAAATGTTTGGTGTCACATGATCCTTTAGAAATAATATTAATATGCTATATAGGCCAGCTTAAGAACAATTGTGCTTTGCAATATTTTATTAATTTTAAAGTTTTAAAAATATATATTTTGCAACATTACTAATGTCTATATTTATCATGACGTGCATCCATCCTATAATAAAGAATTATGATCGTGATTAGATTTTGATTATTATTATTGTAGTTAATAACTTAATGACTCCAAACTTTTGAACAGTTTTAAACTGACTAATTAGTTGAATCCTGACATTGAAACTATATTTAAAAAAAAAGACAGATTTATTAAATTAAATGCTAAAAACATGTTCAAGCTCTTTCTTGGAAATAAGTCTTTTTTGATCAACATCACCAAATACAGTTGAAGTCAAACTTATTCGCTCCCCTGTGATTTTTTTCTTTTCTTTTTCAAATATTTCCCAAATGATGTTTAACAGAGCAAGGAATTTTTTCACAGTATTTTCTATAATATTTTTCATCTGGAGAAAGTCTTATTTGTTTTATCTCGGCTAGAATAATTTCAATTTTTCAATAAAAAAAAACATTTTACGGTCAATATTATTAGCCCACTTAAGCAATATTTTTTTACAGAATAAACCATTGTAATACAATGATTTGCCTAGCTACCATATCTTGCCTAATTAACCTATTTAAAAGTTTACATTGCCCTTTAAGCTAAATACTAGTAACTCAAAAAAAAAAATACTAGTAAAATATTATGTATCGACATCACAGCAAAGATAAAAGAAACCAAAAAAAAGTTATTAGAAATTAGTTATTAAAACTATAATGTTTAGAAATGTGTTGAAAAAAATCTTCATTTCGTTAAACAGAATTTGGGGGAAAAATATACAGGGGCACTAATAATTCAGCAAAGATGCTCTATGAGTCTTACTTGATGGGCACACTGGGGGCTCCAGAGCGATGGAAGTGGATGTTCAGCCACTTGCCGTCTCGACGGTGCCAGACGCGGGTCTCCTCTGACTGCATGGTGCGTGGCATCCCACTGCCGTCCATGTACTGGGTCAAACGGATGTACGCGATACAGGCCGCATCCTCCCCGATCAGGTGCACATGAGGGTTCAGAAGGATAGTGTGTACAGGTTTGTTGCCTTTGGACAGAGCTAAAAGGGAAGACAAGAAGCACTGATCAAGTATAGTCAAGAAAATACAGCTTTTTAATGATTTTTTCATGTGTTTAGATACCTATTAACAGTTTGACTAAACAGCACAAACCTAAATTACAGAAGTTAAATTACACAAATAGAAGAAACTTGACTACTGCAAGCCTTATTACCACTATATATTTAAATATTTTCTGAAAGTATGAAAAAAAACAGGCTAACCTATTGATTACATAGGGCACCACCAGAAGGGGGCGCCAGTGATCACATCAGAAAAATAAATTTTAGTGCTGGGCAAAAATTTATTGCGATTAATCTCATCCAGAATAAAAGTTTGTTTTGACACAACATATGTGTGTAGTACATGTGTATATTTATTATGTACATATAAACATACACATTCATGAATATATTTGAGAAAATAATCATTTATATTTCGGTATATGATATATTTTGAAAATATATATGTATATGAAACAAATGATAAATAAATTTAAATATCTATGTAACAAAATTGTTTTGTATAGTTTTGTTTATATGTATTTATGTGTATTACATATAGATAATAAAAACATAAAGTACATACAAATATATTATGTTAAAAAAACTTTTATTTTGAAAGTGATTAATCACAATTTATCTTTTCCCAGCACTTTTATATTTATATGTATTATATTTTATTTTATACTTTTTGTTATTTATTTATTTATTTATTTGTTTGTTTGTTTGTTTGTTTGTTTGTTTGTTTGTTTAGTTAGTTAAAATTGTATCAATAATATGTTAAAAAAATAAACATGACAGTTTATTATAAATAAAAAATCTTCATACATTCTTCAATATCCCACATCAGTCATATGAAATATTTCCAATAACCACATCATATCCTAATGAAATTCAACAATCACCATATTAGCTGTATTACTTTTTTTAAATACACACACAGTAGTATGTGATTTTTTTTTGTTTTCCTTTGTTTATACTTTTTATTGAAAATGTTACTTTAATTACTAAAAATGAAACAATAAATGCTGTTGTATATATTTAATTCTATTACAAGCATCGCTCATTTATTTGCCTATATTTAAAAGCACTAATATCATTGTACATTCATTCATTTATTTTATTTTCGGCTTAGTCCCTTTATTAATCAGGCATCGCCACAGCGGATTGAACCGCCAACTAAGTTGAAGGAGCAAGTTTGTGGATTTTGTAGTGATCTGGTAATAAGTATGGAGCGGGAAACATAGAAAGCAAAACTGAAAACAAATCAGTTTACATCTAATGTGTTGAGATCCAAATACTTTTTGATGCTAATATGTTTAGACAGCATTGTGAACAGAACAAAAAAAAACTAAAAAAGAACACTATTTAAATAAGGGCTTACATTTTATTTTAAAGTGACGTAGTTACAGTGTAACTATTTATCTACTGAATAATATTAATTAACTACAAGTACTCATAAGGTTAGGGATAGAATGTGGGTTGTTTGGAGTTAATTACATGTAATTATGCATAATTCATTGTAATTACTATAGTAAGTGCATGCAACATGTATTATATATGATCTTAAATTAAAGTGTTAGCAAATAAGGCAATGTCACAAATATAATTTGTAATCTTTAAAATCATAAAATTCAATAACTTGGAAAACTGAAAAATTAAGATGGTTTGTGCTGGTACATGCGTTATAATATTCACTATAAATGATTTGACATGTGCAAACAAAAGAAAGTAAGGAATTAAGCTGTAAGATGACACTATTGTCCTCTATAGAGCTGTTGAACCAGATTTTCCATTGATCTCATCATAACTGACAATTTTTGGCTTCCACTTTATATTAGGTGTGTACTTACACTCATGAATAATTCATTACAATGTACTTCTTGTGCAAATACATGTTTTTACATTGTATTTATGCTTAATTAAATAACCTTATGTAATTATATCTTTAATCAATTTCAGCAGTTACATTGCTGACCATCCCTTACACCATAACCCACTCTTAAACCTACCATACCACCAAACCTTCCCACCTAATGAACACCAGTTCTGCAAGACATTATGAACACTTTAAGTACATTGTATTTTGATGCTAATACATAATAGTTAAGGATGCGTTATAGAAAGTGGGACCATTTTTTGTAAAGTTACTGAACTGGCTGAATCAACAAACCAACTGACTCAAGTTGTATGATATAATAGCTGACTTGAATAACAATACTGTTCTCGTCTGTACTAGCTGAATTCATTATTGATGAATTTTACTGTTATTAAACAGAACATTGAAATGACTACAGAAGAATTTGTCTTATATTTGATGAAGTCTTGGAAAAATAATTAATATTGTGTATGACTCCCATGAGCTTGGATCCATACATCTCTGCAATAACTCAAATAACTTATTAATAAAGTCATCTAGAATGGCAAAGCAAGCGTTCTTGCAGGAGTTCATCAAGATTCTTTGGATTCATCTTCAATGCCTACCCATCTTACCTCAGACATGCTCAATAATGTTCATGTCTGGTGACTGGGCTGGCCAATCCTGCAGCACCTTGTCCTTCTTTGCATTCAGGAACTTTGATGTGGAGGCTGAAATATGAGGAGCGCTATCCTGCTGAAGAATTTGCCCTCTTTTGTGGTTTGTAATGTAAATGTCTTGATACCACAGGCTGTGGATGTTGCCATCCACTCTGCAGATCTCTCGCACGCCCCCATACTGAATGTAACCCCAAACCATGATTTTTCCTTCACCAAACTTGACTGATTTCTGTGAGAATCTTGAGTCTATGCGGGTTCCAATAAGTCTTCTGCAGTATTTGTAGTGATTGGGATGCAGTTCAACAGATGATTGATCAGAAAAATCTACCTTCTGCCACTTTATTAAATAGAATCAAGCTATGATTTGTTGCTTTTACAACTGGGATCAACAACAATACTTTTGTCAGGTAGTGTATAAATCGCAATATAAAGAAATCTGACTTGAAACCTATTTGTCTATACCGTTTTCAAAGTAGAACCTGTGGAAATCATGCCCCTCCACCAGGTTTCCCAAAGCTTCAGGCTCAAAGGAAGTAAGACCAGGATCGCAAATCTTTCTGTAAAGACAAAGAACAGGAAGTGAAATCAATTGATTTAGTTTATTTGGACAAAACATTCATATAAAAGCAGCAGGAGCGCTCCACTTTTAAAATCAATCTGAACGCATGTGGCTGAAAATATTCATCTGAGCTTCCTTTTGATGTCCAATCTGCCAATCAAAAGCCATAATTAAATGAGGCTTTGATTTAATTATAGATGGAGCGCCTGTTGTGAAAAGGTGACCATTAAATTTAATCTCCGTAATCAAGAGAAAATGGGCTGATGCATTAGTATTCTTAAGGGTCATACTTAAGGGTTTGTGTTCACTCACGCATAAGCCTCAAAGTCGCCGTTGTTGATGGATTCAATCAGCTGCTCAGTCACCTTTATGATCTCCTGCTTTCGAGCTGAAACACACAAAGACGTCTAGCGTGTGAGACATAGAATTATTAAGCAACATCCCAACTCATTTCTCAATTTATACAATCCACAAAAATGCAGACCTTTGTTTAAAAAGCACCAGATAAATTTAAACAGTGATCCATCATAGCATTTGTTTTCATGTCAAGTTATTTGCTGAATTCAGGGCTGGGTGATATATTTAATATTTGTAATGATTTATGAAGGATGTAAGGAAGTTCATACTATTTTTGCATGTTTTTTTAAGTGTTTAGATTAAGGTATTTGTTAATACAGTTCATAAATATGACTGTTTTAATGCAGGGTTGGATTTTAACATCAGTAAAAATAAAAAAGATCAGTTCAGTTTATTACATTCAATCACACCAAACTGTTCATTTTACTTAATTACATAATTGAGGACAAACTAAATCAATGATTCTTGTGCATCATTAACCCATTCACAATGTTGGTAAATTATTGAATATAAATTAATATAAATATAAAGTAAATATATTTTGTTCATTGTTCAAAATAGTGTGGGAAAACGCCTTGAATGTTAAACAAAAAAATTGTTGGCTAAAATATTAACAATAATCTAATGTCAATTTAACATATTTAAAGGGATAGTTCACCCTAAAATGAATATTCTGTTATTATTTACTCATCCTCCACGTGTTGCAAACCTGTTCCAAAGTGTTTCCTTCTTCATTTGAGCATTTTTTCCAATTGTGAACATCAATGTCTGCTTTTCCCCCTAAATTCTTCAGAAAATCTTGTTTTGTGTTCAGCAGAAGAAGAAAAAATCATTTGAGTGTAAGTGAATGAAGAGGAAATGTTAATTTTTGGGTGAACTATCCGTTTAATAATTTCCACATTCAATTACACATAAAAAAAATTGCATTGTAAAAAATGCAGGGCTACACACAATTTATTTATGTTGTCCCAACACAAATCATTCATTTATTCATTTTCTTTTCGGCTTAGTCCCTTTATTAATCTGGGGTCGCCACAGCGGAAAGAAATGCCAACTTATCCAGCATATGTTTTACGCAGCGGATGCCCTTCCAGCCGCAACCCATCACTGGGAAACATCCACACTCATTCGCACCCACACTCATACACTGCGGTCAATTTTAGCATACCCAATTCACCTGTACCACGTCTTTGGACTGTGGGAGAAACCGGAGCACCTGGAGGAAACCCACGCGAAGAACATGCAAACTCCACACAGAAATGCCAACTGACCCAGCCGAGGCTCGAACCAGCGACCTTCTTGCTGTGAGGTAAATTAAATTAGCTAATGGGACTTATACTGAATACTATATTCACCTTTTTCTTTGCATACGAGCAGGCGCAGCCATTTGAATAATTTTAGCTCGAAACTTCCTGTCTCATTCACTTCCATTCATTTTTAGACATTAATAACAGCTCGTTTTGCTGCTTGATGTTGCAAACTGACATTTTCTTATTATATTATTCTATTTTGTCTGTATAATCATGTTACAATATATAACAAAAAAAGCTAACAAAAATTTACACAACATTTTCAACTCTATTAATTCACAACATCTGCACAACAATTTCAAACTTTATATGCAGTTTGGATATTTACTCAAAAATAAAATAGTTTTGCTGGTAGTAAAAAAAAAATTGTATTCAAAATGAGCTGAATGAACATAATTCTTAAGGTTTTTTTGGGGACAACTTAATTGTTTTATGTTCAATCCACTTAAATTTGCAAGAACAATTAAGTTAACTTCAATTTGTGTCTGGACAACATGAAGCAATTGTGTGACACCCAGCATTTTTCACAGTGTTCATTAGCACTAAAAGGCAGTCTGCTGAGCTGAAAAAAACATTTATATCGCCCAGCCCTAAATTTTGCCTATACAGAGGTTGTGTGAATTTCACATATTGACAATTTACACTCTGTAGTAGTTCTGTTCACTGTGTTGTTATTAAAGAAGTCATTTTGACACTTGATAAACAAAGGGGCACCCAAAGGAAAGTGTATTCCAGAAGTCCTAGTGCTCTACGATGAGTTTCAGAATGAGCAGTGTTTACTGGTAGAAAATCACAGGCAACACTTTCATTCAAAGAATTAAAGGTTCGATTTACCTTTATTGATAACTTGGCAAGCTGAGGGACAGCAAAAAGATGGCTCATAATTGGTCAAAAAGGCAATTTCTTATGAAAGCACCAAATAAAACTAGTGCAATGTATCTACGTCTACTGATGATGACATAATAACTCCAGCCCACCGGGCAAAAAGACGTTAAATGCACTTTGTACTTTGAATATTTAACAGTTTGTTTAATGTGAAATATTAATTCTATCATTAAATCACTCATTCTCCAGCACTGAGTTTATGGTGTCTGCAAATTAATAGATGAAAAGAAAAAAAGGAATGGATACATCTTCTAGCTGATGTCTTTCGCCCGGAAGGCACTGAATGACAAATGAGATGGAAAAGGGGTTTGCGGCTTTCAAATGAGAAGAAGAGGACTTTACTTTTCTTCAGAAAAGCATTCCATCTAATGCTTGTTTCCTTTTACAATGGACATGCTTTGTAACATGGGGCCTTCAACCTTTTTTCAACATCATTTTCATCATTCAGCATAATGCGCCTGTTAGCATGTATGGAAACGCCATTCTCCTCTGTGTTTCATAAGATATCAAAATGGTTTCATTTGAAAGTCAACAATAACAGAATTAAGACCTTCAATTTTGTTACTTTGGTCTGCTTATTTACAGTATTCAATTGTTAACATTATCTTCATGAAATGCCATTGAATTATCTTCATTTGGTGCTTTTAATATACTTAAAAAAATCATCATGTGAAACACAGACTCTCGACAAAATGCATTTTGTCACATGGTCATGTCAAAATAAAGTGCCAACAGAATCTGACGTTGAAAAACAGCGTATTGTCCTTTCAATACTGGTTTAGGTCCATTCCATATTACTGAGCTTGAACAAATCCAAAGAGATTCTATTTGTCTGAATGTACACAAATAAATCTAGACTTTTTTTGTTTGTTTTTTTCAGGCTGGATTGGTGGGAGGAGGGAGAGATACTAAACAGAAGGAGCAAACATCAGGCTCTCAGGCATGGAGCAGGATGGGATACCGAAACAAGCACACTCCTAGTGCAGTGGATCTCTCCATATTAGGAATGTTGGGTGCAATACAGGATAATGCAGAATCTAGTCCTGAGACACAGGGGCAAAAGCTCAACTGAACAGTTTTCAGCAACCTAGGCTCATTGGAAATACGTGGCTCATGCTACATGTTTGCAAAATGGTTATGTTGCACCAGTTATGTTTCCTTGCAGCTTCTGATGATAAATCCTCTAGAGGTCACTGTCTATATTTTTGTGGATCTAAAATATGCTACTTGCAGTGCTTTGTAAAAAGTGTCATTTACATGTCCTTCTTATACACTTTCCTGACCCAAACATATCCCTAAACATAACCAATAGTGTTTTTAACGCATACGTCTGAGAAAATTGCATCGCAGCCACATAGATTTACTATCATTTTACATTGCTTTTACCCACTGTGTGGAACCAGCTTTACCAGACTCAAACCACGAGCACACAGCATCCCAAATTCAACACTGTACAAAGTGAGCTACTGAGTAAACTAACCACAGCAGAAAAGATGTCAACCCAGGCTCATTCTCATTACTTACCCCTATATACATTTCTGGAGAGCGCCGAATATGTCCCAGGAGCTACGTTTTTTTGCAGTTTTTGTTTTCGCGAATCCGCCAGAGGCCGCTGTGTATGCTTTTTGAGATCTCAAATTTCTCTTAAGAGTGCCATTTGCGCCTGCTCGCATAAATCCACCAGAGGCCGCTGTCAACTGACAGAGTGATGGACTGGATGACTGACTGACCGATACCCCCAACTACCCCCTTCCCTAAACCCAACCGAAAGTGTTTTGAAAAGCAATCTAGAAAAAAAGCCCTCGTGGCAGCCTGATTTTTACCACATTTTCAGATTTTACCCTGTTATTTACTTTTGTTTACCTGTTTATTTTTTTGCCTTTTGTTTTACCTACTTTATGGAACCAATTTTCGCCAGACTCAAACCCCGTCGCCACGATGTGTCTCAAAACCTCTGACGTATGCGAGCATTCACATTAAAGGGCACCTAGGTTACCCCTTTTTCCAAATTTAATATAAGTCTTTTGTGTCTCCAGAATGTGTCTGTAAAGTTTAGGCTCAAAACAACCATCAGATTTTTTATTATACCTGTCATAAGTTTCTATTTTGTAGCTTTTAGGATCAGGTAGCATTTTTTGTGTACTGCACCTTTAAGGCTAGTCCTTCACGCCCACCGTTTCCACTTGCCTGTCAGTGTGCCTTAATCTCCTCCCTCGGCTGCGTCAGACAACAGACAGACACGGAGGAATAAGATCTCACATAACGCTTGTGAGAAATACTACAGTAAGAACTTTACAGATGAGTATTTGATGCATTTGTCACACACAATGTCGTTACAAAGTTCACGCACACACAGACACACACAGCGCGCGTTTAGCTTTGCACTTTTTGCACGCAAATGTAACAGGATACAGGTTAATATCCACTGCTGTCTGGATATCTGTTATGTTAATGTACAAAATAAACCTAATTTAACGTCAACAAACCAGGATTAAAGCGTCTTGTATAATTGTTCTAACACGTGGCTGTGTTGATGAAGTAAATCTGAAGTAAATGGCTGTAATTTAATACGAACATGGACTGTTTTAAAACATTTTAAACTTACTCTTGATCACATTTGATGATGATTGATGATCCTAGCAAACTGAACAGACCTTTTATTTATGGTTGCTTTGCACATGTCCTGTCTTGTTAATAGGATTATAAATGTTACTACGGAGACATGTTAATATGCAGCTGTCAATCAATTCGGTGGGTGGGGTGACCGCACTCCTACGTCAAGTTGCGGTCGGTCTCAAAACCGCTCCAATTGGTCCACAGTTTTTATGTTGTTAAATTAAAAAAAAAGGACTAAGTGTGTTTATATCACCCCAATATGACGGTCTATACACTATACCTACACATATGTCTGTCCAAACTGCTTGAAAAGTAGATTTTTCACCATAGCTGCCCTTTAAAGACGAAATGCAGCCATATATTCCACTGGCTACATAATTAGCGGTCTCCAGAAATATATATATAGGCAGGGGCAGACTGACCATAGGGAGCACTGCAACATTTCCCTGTGGCCTGACGGTCAATCTGGCCTGCCACCGTGCACATCCCCGCGCACCTCTCCGCACCCCCTCCCTGCTCTTCACTTTCTAGATCGCATCAGATGTGGCCTGACTGACAGTTACTTTTGCCTGGTTGAAAATGCTTTGCCAGTCCGCCCCTGTATATAGGGCTACGTTTTCAGAATGAGCCTGAGTTGAAAGATAGACAAGTGAGGCAAACATATTCTATCACAAATCCTAGACACTTTTAAGCTGCTTTGTGGTATTTATTTGGTGTTGCGCAAAAAAAATGCACAAAATAATCCTTTATTTAAATATCAATAGTGTGAAAAGGAACAAAAGTTGTTGGCGTCATACTGCTCCGCATTGTTCATTTCACCTAGAAACGACAGTCAAATGTAAGTTAAAGTACATTTTTGAGGTTTCACAAAAAAAGTAGACTAAAACATTTCCAATGAGCCTGTGTTGGTTTTTAGAGTAAAAAGAGGTTAGTTAGTGGTGCAACTGGAAGGCCTCAAGCACCTGTAAAGAACTTTAAAAAAAACACTCAGGTTTTTTTTTTCTTTTTACCAAAAATGAAGAGAGATTAAACTCCAAAAAAAGGTCTTTCTCCCACGTTGAGGGTATTTGAAGGTGAAGAGCATGTTCAAAGAACATTCTGGTGCTTGAACATCACAACCTGATTATTGAGCATCTATTGATTCAGAGATTTGCTTTTTAATCCATCAGGCTTTTCTAACACATGCTACACGCATCTATGCCTCCCTCTCCTTCATAGACTGTGCTTTTGCTTTTAAAAGGCTGTCGAAATGGCTTATAATATCTGTCTAAATCACAATTGTTCTCTACAACTACAGTGAGTTATGCTGAAATCTTACAGTGCACAGCCAATGAGGAACAGGCAGACACAAATGTGTGTCTGATAGAAGCAGCTGGATGGATTAAAACATTTGGAGCGCTGATAAAGAATCAAGTTTGGAGTTGTCAATAAGAGAATATCCTTAAAAAGTTCTGATTTGAGTTGTTGAGGGGCCTCTTGTTTATACAGGGGGGTTTCGAAGCATTTGAGCGACGTTAGGGGAGGACGGGGTGATTTTGTCTCCTGCCCGTTACGGACTTACTCTGCACCGAGGAGTTGGGCGCCTGCTTGGGCTCGGAGTTTTGCGGGCGGCCAACCGAGGGTTGCCAGATTGAATTAATGCTGAGGTTTCCAAAGCGTCTGGCTGTACATTGAACCAATGAGAGGAAGAAACAACAGGAGCAGGACAAACGAAAAAGAAGACATTTCAAATAGCACACTCGACAAGAAATACTGAAACAGACACCCTTAAGCAGGGAAACGAACGAAGGATGACGGGGAGGGAGGAATGGAAGCAACGGGCAGAACTTAAGTACAAATTCGGTGGGGAAAATAAAGAAGAGAGGGTGTACATATGACTGAGGAGAAGCACAGATGAAAGATATATCGAGGAGGGAGAACAGCAACAAACGGCACATCTATGAGCAGACGTACGGGCAGAGAGATACCAAGGTTTACCTTTAAGGTCTTCGTCCTCAATAGTTGTGTTGGCACTCTCTGTAGACTCCTGGACACATTTTAAAGAATACTCATCAATCACTTTCTGTATTACCATGCATTTGTTGTGTTTATAATGACAATCTATTTTTTGAAACTGACACCTTCTGGGTCCTATCATACACGCGGCACAAGATGTGTTTGCTATTTTCAGACCAGTGAAACCCTAATTGTCATGTTTTGTGCCACATTGTTTAAATAGCAAATCCATTTGTGCCACTTTGTGGACTCATGGGTGTTCAGGTCCATAAAAGAGATGTATTAAAGCGCATTGTTGGCACGTTGCTATTTTGTAGAACTGAAATAGACCACGCCATTGACCAACTAAAAGCTGGTCTAAAGTGCACCGCAGAGCGCATTAGTTATACCCATATGCAGGTCCAAATGCTTGCACATTGCTTAATACACACAGGATGTACAGCTATACACAAATATCTTTAGCCATATATTGGTTGTATTTTTGCCTCCCGTTCTCTCTCTCTCCTTCTCTCTCTCTCGCTTTCTCTATGCCTGTCATTTCTGTTAGGCCTGCCTTTGCGACAGCTGATTGGTCAGGAGACCAGTCTATCATCATTGGGCGACGTGGTGGGGTCATATAAAAAGGACGCCAGGAAGACCGGAGGAGAGTTATTTTTCCTTTGATCTCGATTTTTGTGTGTTTTGCTGACATGATTTTGTTTTTCGTTGTTTTTGCCTAACTTTCGTTTGGGTACAATTATTTTGCATCACTTTTGCCCACTTTGAGAACTTTGTGATTTTTGTACATTTTTATTTCGTTTGATTTGTTTGTTACTTTTGGCCCAGCTCTTTCCCAACAATATTGAGCTATCCTTCATCAAGTTCACTCTTTTCTCAGAGTAAGGTGGATAAGGAAGATGTCGTAAGACTTCCATTTTGCAAACACATAGAAAATGTATTGTTAAAGACATCAGGTAAGAGGTGAACGCTATCTTTGTTTTGAATTTTTTCTACAGTTTAGTATAGGGAAGAATACGGCGCATGGCACTGAAGACATTTCTTTTCTTTTCATCTGTTTCTAGTGAGGTAAGGGATTATTCATGAGTTAGAATTGCTTTGTTATGTTTCTTTCTTTTGTTTGGCTTCACTATCGTCCCCTTACTCTTGAGTTGAACTCATTTTTGTTTGATACTTTGTTTGAACCTGCTACTTTAGTACATTCTGTTTATTATTGTAAATATTTATTTTTTTGTATATACAGTATATTTGGGCATTATTCTGGTTTCCCCTTTTGTACATTAAATCACTCTTGTTGGCAGTTCCGTTGGCAGTGTCTTTTGCTTACACTATCACATGGTAAAATTACCACACCTTTAAATGTTGTTCCTTTTACCCTAGACTAACATCAAAGAGGTAGTAACACATATGAAAAAATTAAAGGATAAAAATGTTACAAAAATTATTATTTTCTATAAAATATAAAAACTATACAATAAATAGATAATATCAATGCCTATAATAATATATTCATTATAGGCATATTGATATTTGTTAACTCAGTTTTTTGACCACACTTGACCAATGTTTATTTATTTGTTTGCTGTAAATTAGAAATAGTTTTGAAACAAATCTTTGTGCTTAACAAACTAAATTAAATATGTAGGCTAATAAACTGAAAAAATATAAAAAGTTGAGTTAACTTAAAATTTTAAAGCAACCAGCTGCAAAGAAATTGAGTTTATTAAGCTTCAGTGGTTAAAGTTGTGCCAAATAATTTTTTTAAGTTGACTGAAAAGGCTGGTTTAAGTCAAGTATACTTTATGGAATAATTTGGCACAACTTCAAACATTGAAGCTTAATAAACTCAAAATTTCTTTGTAGCCGGTTGCTTTAAAATTTTAAGTTAACTCAACTTTTTATTTTGAGGATATGGAGAAATAAAAACTTAAAGTCTCCTCAACTGAATATTTTACTTTCATTGAACAAACAGTTCCAAACATGCAGCTGAATCATTTTTATGAGTAAATTCAACTCTGAGCACAAAAATATGTGCAAATAACTTACAATTTTAAACTGAGTTAACAATTTGTAAGCTGGATTTTTTACAGTGTGGATGCCTTCAGCGGAATGCGTACAACACTGTTTCCTTATCCTAGCACTATTTGATGGTTTTCTGGGGAGCCTAACAGTATTCAGGTACAGAAATTGAATTATCACAATGCAATAAATGCTTTTCATCATCTCGTTTCTAGCCCAAATATCAAAAAATTCTCAGATCAAGTAAAAAATATTGTAAGATTCATTCTTTCCTTGAAACAAGCTAAAATATCTGCCAGTAGGGTAAGTAAAATAATTGTTTTCACTTTGAAATGTAGATATTTTAACTAGAAACAAGACAAACATTCTCAGTAAGAAATATTTTTTTGCATAAATTACATATACCTTGTTTTATTACAACATATTACCTTGTTTCTGTCCACTGGGTTGTGGATCACGGTAGTTTGTGGCTCCTAAAAGAGTGAAAGGGAATACAAAATATTATTTGTGTGTGGAAAAAGAACCTTAATAAAGCATAATGACAGATAATGGCTGTGTACTAGACACTACATGCATGGAAAAGCAAATGATTTTGTATGCTATTAAAAGGGGAAAATACAAACTACTAAATATACTCAACCAGCAAAACAAGGCTATCCAAATGTAGAATCATTATTCCCATTAGTGATTTATTATATAGTACACTCCATGAAAACTGGACCTCAATCACACCACACAAACTTAAAACACACACAACCTTCTTCCTCCCATCCTTGCTAAGAAATGAATCAAATTTATTCTAGAAATACACCTGGAGTATATGAAACATATCTGCATGTGGAGCTGTCTAATAATATTTTCAAAGTTGACTCATTATTAATGTATTGGTTATCTAAAACGGCTTCATTCCAGTTTGGCTAATAAAAAGAGATGGAACAAAAATATCTTGTCAGTTTGAAGCATAATTAGAACTGCCATAGCCTTAACATATTTATAGTAAGCCTTTTCTAAGATAAGCAACTCAAATGAAGTGCAACAGCAGTTACCAATAACACAAGAAATGGAAAAAGCATTTAGCTCTAATTAGTCTTATACCAAAATCTGACATATGGCAGACATTACATGTGGAATACATCAAGTATCTTTCAAATGGACTCTTATTCAGCAAGGATGCATCAAATTGATTATTAATGACTATAAAGACAATTATGCTGTTATATATTTTTTATTACAAGTAAATGCAGTTCTGCTGTTATTTCTATCTTAAAAACAATATTTTCACAAAAAATGTATGCACATTTATGAAGTAGTGATACCGTATACTATTTTTTGATACTGATGAAGTAATAATGCAAAAAAATTCAGATATCTTAAAATATAATAAAATAAAATATAATAATTTTAAATAAATATATAAAAGCATTCTATTTTAACAACATTACTGCTTTATAGCATTTCTAATTATTAACTCTGTTTTTTTAAGTATGTTTTATTAAATATGATCATCACATTAACAGCTACTAATACATGCTTGAAGTACAAATTAGTGGCATATTTCATACTGAAACTCATATACAGTACATGGTAGTATATGTGTACACTGCATATGTGTTTTTCATGTATTGCTTGCCATATTTGCATGATTTCTGTTATGAACTATGCATATTATTAACTAAAGCTAAATAAAAAGAAAATCTAGACTTTTCAGTTTTTTTGAAGAGCCCCTATTATGCATTTTAAAAGGTCATATTTTGGTTTTGAGGGTCTGCAACAACAGGCTAATATGTATGCAAGGCCAAAAAAAAACAAAAAAAAACACTTCCATTGTGTTATAATATGCATTTATTTTACCTAGTTATCCCAACGACTCTATTATGATTTGTTCAGCGATTCATTTGTTCACAAAACCCTTTTTAGCATGAGACTAATCTACAGTGATTGGTAAGTGATGATACAGTCTGTTATGATTGGTCGACTGCGTTCAGCACGAGACAGAAATAAACGCCCACCACGGTTATGAAATATTCAACACAGGGTTTATGTGTGAGCCTAATTCAGGGATGTATTAAAGAAATGCAGTTAAACACCAGCATATTACTCCACTCTTGAACCTAACCCCAAGTAATAACAACAACACACATTCAGTATTAATCACAGTGGCAAAAGTTGAACTATTCTAAAAATTGACCATGCCACGCATGTGTAGGAACAGCTGATGGTGGCCATAGCAAATACAAACGGCAGAGGATCGCGAGTTCAGAAACGCATTTAAATCAGTAAAGGAAGAAGCACGCATCATGTTTTCAACGTGGTTTTGGATGCATTATGTAAATACCCCATAAAGATTTAATCTGAGAGATACCGTACAAGCACTGATCTATAATAGATAAGTGATTACAAGCCACGTGGAGCGATTACAAGTTACAACACAATATTAAATACATATTTTGCAAACTACAAAAAACGAAGCAACAATTTTAATCACACTTACATGTTATGATCCGGAGGAAAAAGAAACTAGTCCATATGAACTGTAAGAGTTGCTAACAAAGTCCCAGTCAAAGTCTGATAAAGTCAATACATAATAGTCTTTATAATAGCTGCTCTTTCCTTTAATAGCAAACGACCGACAATTCCTGCGTTGCAGCGTAAGTTATTGTATAAATCATCAAAAAAATGACAGGAAGAAACATAGCACTAGGTTGGCGATACTGTTGGTGGTATTGTTGTGAAAATTAACTTTAATCCTTTATTCCCCACAGCCGAATCTCCATCTGTCAGTGATCATTATCTTCGAGTCATGATCAGTCCCGTGAACCCCCGTGTTCCGCTAATGTCTGAAGGGAAAGGCGCGTTCACGTTTTACCGAATCTACATA
This sequence comes from Danio tinwini, assembly GCA_903798205.1. Taxonomy (NCBI): domain Eukaryota; kingdom Metazoa; phylum Chordata; class Actinopteri; order Cypriniformes; family Danionidae; genus Danio; species Danio tinwini. The sequence goes on from CAIGQZ010033037.1 coordinate 11,124,895, forward strand.
TTTGGTTATGTTGACGTCGACGTGTTCAGGCAAAACATCTGAACCCAACACGATTCATTTATTTGACTCTGAGTCGACTATTTTGAACATGGTGCACTTTCAGATTTAAACCTCAGCTAGATGTTTTCATTCACTTAGAGCTGTGTTACACACTGCATGGATGCTCATTTTCAAAAACACATCATAGGGGCTCTTTAATATCAGTTAGATCTACTTTCTTAAAAAAAACAAAAACATTAAATTACTGCTCTGAGGTGATCTCAACTGTAATTCCCCCACACACACATGCACGCACGCACACAGTAAATACAATACAACAATAATCCTTTGAGCGGGACTGAGCGGAACTGTCCATGTCTTGTCTAATCAACACCAGATTAGTGAAGATTACATACACATGCTTGTCATTTGTCTAAGAAACATCATCTCCTGAGTGTGCATGTGTGTGTGTGACAGAGAGGAAGAAACAGTCTGTGTGCGTCATTGTGTCGTCAGTCTGAGAGATGAGGGTTTACGTGCATGTCTGCGTCATTATGGAAGGCAATGTCAAGCTACACACAGCGAAAAGCTCCTAGCACATGACCCTATAAAAGCAATTCTAAAACCAGCCATGCACTGCAAAACATTTACTCCAAGTACGTCAATTATGCGTCTGCAAATGTATTACATTCAGATTTAGCAAATGGGAAGTACAAAATGGGCAAAAATAGTACACCATGAAAGTGCAAGCAAAACCACAAGTGTTACATGGAATTTTTTTTGTTTTCGCTTGAAATGGCATGTAACTACATCGATGGGAAACATCAAACAGCTGCAATCGCTTTTGATGTTTCAAAGGCAGTTTGATTGAATACGATACCCTAAATTTCCTGGAATTAAAAGTTAAAATGGTAAAACAACACTCGTGTGACATGAAGGTGACATGAGAGGTGGGTAAAATCATGCAACGTCTCTAAACTTTGGGTAGACGACACACCAACAGTGCCAGATTTACCAAACCTTGGTTTTCTTTGCATGTTTTTTTTTTTTTTGCTTGCTTGCTTGCTTGACAGGAAAATCTGAAGATCATAACCTGTTTAATGTACCTTAAATGCATTGTTTAAGACATTAAGGTGATGTATAAGCTTATTAGCATTTAAGGCAAAGACAAATAATGTGAAAGCCACTGCAAAATATGCAAAAAAGGCAGCAATATAGGCAAAACCTACAGTGAGGCAGGCAGCATCACATAAATCCTTTTCAGATAAACCAATCCCAGGAGGAATGCTTGTAAATATAAGTACTTTAGACTAACGCTGCATGTTTACTGTTTGTATTGTTAGCTTAGCAACTTTAGCAATCTTTTGAATGAACAACCCAAGCTCATTGGAAATAAGTGCCTCAGAATATATTTTTGCAAAATGTAAAATACGTTGTTCCAGGTATTTTTCGTTGCATGTTTCAGATGACAAATCCAGTAGAGGGCGCTGTTTAAATTTTTTTCAAATTTTAAATATTTTACTTAAGGTACGTTTTGTTCCACGTTTCAGATACATGTCCTACTTCCACAAGAAGATGGGGTTTGTTAGATCACGTAGACCACAGGTGGTAAATTCAGTTTCTAAAGGGCCGCAGCTCTGCACAGTTTAATTGCAACCTTGCTTCAATACACTTACCTGTAGGTTTCAAACAAGCCTAAAGGACTAAATTAGTTTGATTAGGTGTGTTTAATTAGGGTTAAAGCTAAACTGTGCAGAGCTGCAGCCCACTAGGAACTGGATTTGACACACGTGGCCTAGACCATTGAACCACTGACCTAAAACCTTCCCTAAAGCCAACCAATAGTGTTTTCAAAAGCAAAGTAGGTAAAAGTGTACTGTGACCACACAGATTTACCTTCTCTTTTGTGGTCACAAGTCCAACACCATATTGAACTGTAGTGAACGTGCAAGCAAACTGACCATACCAGATAAATAGGTGAGGAAAACTGAATCAATTACAAATAAAAGGCAATGTTAAGTTTTTTTGTGGTAATTATTTGGTGTTTATTTGGAACTAAAATTAATCAATGAAAATATACTGTAGGTATCATTAGTGTGAAAAGGGAAAAAGTTGATAATTTTATGTGCTCATTTTATTAAAAAAATGCAATCGAACGTATGTTGAAGTATTTTTTTGCAGTTATAGTCAGTTAAATGTCTGTTAAAGGAGCAGTATCAGCAGATATTAAGCAGACAGTCTACTATTGCTCAAACTAGAAGTAATTGGCATATAGCTGCAATGCAACTTTTAGTCAACAAAATGTGCAATAGGGACCATCAAAATAAAGTGCAGTTTCACAAAAATATAAACTGAAGCATGTATTTCCAATGAGCCTCTGTTGAATGGGAACTGTGTCTGTAGTTCACTTTACTTTGCTTGAAAGCAGCAACTTGATTGCATACTACATAGACCATACTTTGGTATTTTGTTGAATTTAAGTTACATTGCATCTACATGCCAACTAATTCTCAATAGATTATAAGTAGACTGTTAGGTTGGGGTTAGGGTTATGGTTTGTGTAAAGTTGACGCGCTTGCAAAGTTTCTTATAGTCAGTAAAATGACTGTTGAAGGAGAAGTATCAACAGATATTAAGCAGACAGTCTACTAATACTCAAACGAGAAGTAATTTCACAAAATTATAAGCTGAAGCATGTATTTCCAATGAGCCTGTGTTGTGAATTGAAATGTATTATGTGAATTGTGTCTGTTGTTCACTTTACTTAAAGGTGCTGTATGTAAATTTTTGACTCTTCTCAAGCATAAAAATACCATAATATGTGTGCAGATATTTAAGAAACATCCCAAGTGAACATACTTGTTTATCTGAAAAACAATGCTGAAGTCAGATATTCTGCTTTGAAAATGTTTTTTTTTCCGTGCTGGAACGCTGTCTTTGTTTAGGTAAATTTAACCTGCACAATGCAAGTTTAGCCAATTATAATTCAGCACCCCGGGGTTGCCTTGTTGGAAAACAGCATTCATTCATTCAGAAAGACTCTGAAAGCATGCGTCCGTGACCGAAATAGACAGTATCAGACGTCCAAATGAGACAGATTCAGTTCCACATGAGGTTATTAATTAGCAAATGATATAAATATTACGAACGTAAACATTAGGGGAGCAGGTTACATTGTAACCACGTGTCCTAACAACACGCTTTGTGACGAGATACACAGTGATGAGCAGTTTGGCTGTTTGCACCAGACGAAACACGACAGAAATGTAAATACATCCATTCAGAAGCACAGAATAAGTACTCACTTACGAAACGGTAAGGTTTAGAATCTATTCAAACTCACATTGTTAGCATTTAGCACTGAATAAAGCACACGAGATTTACCTGAGGTGATCAGTCATAGGTTTCACATGTTCAGCTGTGAGAAATAGAAGCCGTTTCTAATATATCAATTCAAGGTGTTAGTTAGAACCCATAGATATATACATTAGATGTCGCCTACCCTACTGTTGTCTATTAGAAGGAATGTGTCAATAGAGCCGCCATTTTAGTACAGGGTCCTTTGAAATGAATGCAGGATCAAGGTGAAGTGGAGGACTGTGGCCATCCAAAGCCAGTGAAATACACATATACACATATATCTATGATCGGGAGTTTTCCCCAGTGGTCCGTAAGCAAATATATTTTTTTAAATTACGAAATATTATAATTTTACATCACTTTTCTACATTGATGTGACCGCACAGGCATTCCTGACAAAGAGTGTTTGTGTGCATGGAAATGCATTACCCTCCTTCCCTGTTTAATTTGATCTAATCCATGTCCTGAAACACACCCCCTTCCATGTCCTGAAACACACCCCCTTCCATGTCCTGAAACACACCACCTCTCCTGCTTTCACTTCTCATTCTGACGAAGGGAGCGATTCGTTTGTGAATGAATCTCCGTTATGAACGACTTGTTCACTTAGCTGACATTAATACAAGTTCTGGCAGCGCCGCATCTTCTTGTCATATTTCATAACATTGTTTGCTTATTTTATTCAACAAAACTAGCATAAGCTTAGTATTTAGTGCGAGTTGGTGCTACTTTGCCTTATGGTCACTGCAGTAAGAGACTCTATTATCATCAATAACGTTACTTGTTAAGCACAAAAGTTCATAACATACAAAAACATAAAAACGAAATCTTACCTATGAAATGTAATGACTTTGTGCTTTGTTTTCTTTGTTTGCTCGTTACCACACCCGTACACAGCGCTAAAGTCCAGCATCTTCACATTGACACACTCTTGACTAGTGCGGTTGAATGATGTTTGTCCTAGGAGCACTGTACTAATGTGGCGGCGCTATTGACGCATGCTCAGGGTCCTTATGTGATATCTAGTGTATATATATATGGTTAGAACCAAACTCCTTTTAATATGGAAAATATTCCCTCTATCGCGTGTCGTTGCTTTTATGCAGAACACAGTTTTAAATCACTCGCTCCTGTACTCAATTTGACATTTGATCCTGGAGTGCAATACCTAGTTCAACCACTGGGTGTCAAACTTACATAAAGCACCTTTAATAAGTGTTATTTTTGCTTGACAGTTAAAGCCCTAGTACATTTTAAGCTAAATCAAAGAACGGACTAGTCATTTTGAACAAAACCCAGCCAAAACTTAGTTTGTTTCAGAGGTTTAAAACTGAACTTTACAAAAAAAAAGTTTCCTTCAGCTTGTAAACAACCAAAATATGACAAAAAAATAAGTCATCGCCTTCTTTGTATGAAAACTGTCACATATTTATCACCTTCTCTGATTCATTAAAAGAAAAAAAACTTCTCTGTAAGTACATTAGGGCCTTTAAGATGTTGCCATAGAAACTATGTGCCTATGTAGGCAGTAGCGGCAAGGCAGCTTGCTAGGTTTTGGAACAGAGCCATTGTAAGCAAATCTGGCTAGTTGGTCAAAGGGGAGGGTCTACTGGGGTGATGTCGTGCAAGGGGGTTGGGGTTGTTGTCGTGGGTACCAGTGCTGGGGCAGGGCCTGTGTCTTTGGGGCTGCTGGCTAGGTTGGTTTTGTTGTTAACCTGTAAGTGGGATGAGGAGCAGATCACACATTACCAAATATCACACCGATGGGGCCTACTGCATCACACTAGGGTTACGAAATTACACAAGACAGGGAAAAAAAAAGGAGTTCTGTGACAGGCCATCATTACACAGATGTACTGACAAACACAGATACACGTGAGGGAGCTGATGATGGATGATCTCATGAATACAGCAACTCGCACATACAGTACAGTAATGCATAATGGAGGACACAAGCGTGGACATACTCAGAGCCACAGGTAATAAAAAGAACTGAATCATAAAATGAAAGGTCCTGAGTTGTTTCTATAATGTTTTGAAAAGTGATCTTCTTTTAAGATGATTGTACAGTATAGCAATTAAATTTGCACCCATTTACTTTCTTAATGCATGTTCCTGGTACTACAGTGAAAGATTTAGCAGTGCTCATTTTTCCAAGGCAAAAATTACTACATTACTGCTTCCAAAAATGAGAAAAACAACTGGCAAAAAGTACCTGGAACTCATTAACTGACACTGGAAGGTCATGTGAAAGCAGCAACTTAGTGATTTCATACAACATAGAACATACTTTGGTATCACTTGATGGTCCCTTTAACATACTGATTTTGTTGAATTTAAGTTACATTGCAACTACATGCCAACTAATTCTCAATAGGTTATAAGTAGACTGTTAGGTTGGGGTTAGGGTTATGTTTAGTGTAAGTTGACATGCTTGCAAAGTTTCTTATAGTCAGTTAAGTGAAGTTTCACAAACTAATTTCAAAAGGAGCACATGATAGGATTGACTACAGCTGATCCCTATCACCAATCTCTATTCTTTTGTACGACGCTGCGAAAAGGGGCGGGATTAAACAAGATGAATAGACATAAAAAAAGTGAGCGATTGCTCCATGTTTTAAATTTCTGTTCAGAGAGGTCATGTTTTAATCCTGGATTGGTTGATTTCGCAGGTCAGAGTTCACCAAGCTTGAACTTTGCACCGCAGCAACCTGCGAAACTCGACGCATGACCCTGCGTTTCCGGTCTGACGCATTCGCGTGCATATGTATGGAAGTCTATGGGGAGAAAAGCCCAGTGTGACCGCGGCTTAAACTTCATTCCACATCTTCGCTTTGGACCCCCAGCATCCCTTCTCCCTCCTCCTCAGTTTAAATTTCAGGCGACACGGTGGTTCAGTGGTTAACACTGTTGCCCCACAGCAAGGAAGTCAAGTTGGTTCAACGCTAGCTGAACCAGTTGACACTCTCTTTGCGAAGTTTGCATGTTCTCCCTGTGTTCGAGTGGGTTTTCCCCAGGTACTCTGGTTTCCTCCCACACTCATAAACATGCAACTACAGTTAAAGTCATAAGCACTTACTAAGTACAAACTTACATAATTGGTGGTCTATTCTTGAGAAGTTATCGAGAACTACCTGATCCTGTATCCCTCCTAATGTTTATTGACCAGACGGGAGCCTTGGGCTCACCTATCTCTGAGCTCAGGGTTCTCTCCCGGGACAGCATGCCAAACTAGCTAATTTAGTCAAGCATTATCTAAGTGTGAACTCTTGAAATGTCTGTTAAAGGAGCAGTATCAGCAGATATTAAGCAGACAGTCTACTAATACTCAAACGAGAAATAATTGGCATGTAGTTGCAATGCAATTTTTAGTCAACAATATGTGCAATAGGGACCATCAAAATAAAGTGTTACCAATACTTTTTAAATGACTGTTAGGTAATTACAAAGTCAAATGTTGCACTGCATGTAATTTCAGGCATGCTGTTTGTTTTCTTTAAAAAAAATGTCATTTCTGTTTAAACGAGGACTATAGAATACCAAAGACATGTCTCTTGTATCTTTTTGAATGGGGAAAAGTGTAACGATTAATATGGTGAATAAAGCCCCGCATACTACAGGAGCCAATCATTAATCGATATATGTCAAATAAAGTCCGCCTTCTAGTACAGGAGCCAATCATTGATCACTATACACTGACAATACTCCTTGGGAGGAGCTCGGAGCAGATGTGTTTTTGCAGATTTTTTGTGATTTGGATGTTTAGAAATGAAACTAAATACACAGTTGTTGTTTAATTTAATTAATGATTCCTAATATGAAATTCAATGATAATCTTGGCAAGCAGTTTCTGAGAAATTGATGTATCCCCATTTAGACAGAATGCCCAAGCATACTGCCCGAGGTGTGTTTCAAAGATGGCCGCCAAGTGACTTGCCATAAAGGGACTTTGAGAATACACAAGACATGTCACTCATATACTTTTGAATTGGGAAAAGTGTAACAGTCATTATGGTCAATGAAGCCCCACCTTCTAGTACAGGAGGCAATCATCAATCACTACTGACTGACGATTCTCCAGGGGAGAGGCTTGGACCAGACATGGTTTTTGCAGATTTTGTGTGATTCGAACGTTTAAGAATAAAACTAAAGAGACAGTTGGTGTTAAATTTTTTGGGTGATTCCTAATATTAGCTGTGTCTCATTTCAGATGCTGCGTCCTCCGAAGGATGCATTTGAAGGGTGCTGGGTCATCAAAGACCGTCTCACTTTAAAATTTTCGAAGGCTCCTTCAAATGCAGCCTCCACTTGCATCCTTTGTTTCCCAGGTAATGAAGGATACAACCGGTGGATCCTTCACGACCTCGAACATCCCTAGATTCATTGCGCATTAATACTAGCAGAAAGTTTTTAAAAAAGAAAACTCTGGATTAAAAGTATAAATTAGGTTTATTTGACTTGGATATCTAAACACAATAAACTAATAAACAAGAAGAGTATGACATGTCTGACTAAAAAAGTGATTTTATAGACAGTTTACATACATGTGTACATGTATGGATCAAAGAAAATATATTTCCAGCTTTTGTAAACCTTGTTTTGCCTTCAGATCACTTAAAATAATTTTTTAATTAACTTTAATTAACTAAAAAGTCATTAAAATTTTTATTATCGATTATTAGCGGTAGCTGTTACGGTTGCTGAACGGTGACATCTCAAAATGCTCGGTTCAGCCTGTGTGGACTTCCAAGGACTCACCTTGGAAGTCTATATTCTTAGGAGGATGCAGTCTCTGAAATGAGACACAGCTCTGGAATTTAATCAGAAGCTTGGCAAGCAATTTTGGAGAATTTGATGTTTCCCCATTTAAACAAAATGCCTGAGCATACTGCCCAAGGGGCATTTCAAAGATGGCCGCCGAGTGAAATGACTTGACCTAAAGGGACTTTGGTTCAAATCAGTTAGTCCAGTGGGTGACTGCATGTTGTAATTCATTTTGTCTAATTGCTATTTAGGCTCCATTCAGGTCTGTACACTCATCATTTACTGTACTGTATGATCAAATAATTTCCTGAACCAAACCCAAGCTATACCTCTATACCTGTTTTCTTGTGGAACTTCAGCCAAAGATACAGTATGTCACATTATGAAAGTAAAATGGGTTCTGAATGGCAATTCACTTGTTTAACAAAAATAAATAAAATCTTGCTTTTTAAATTATCCAATTGATTTACCATGTTCTTCTAAAATCTTATAAAGACATAAAAGACACATGACTGACAGGACTGTGTGATAAACAAACATCACATTTTGCAACGTCAGAAACGGATGCCAGAATTTTTTTTTATGTACTTAAATGCAAGAATCTCAGGAACTAAAACATATTGGGGAGAAGCAAATGGGGAGAATTGACTTACTGCAATTTATGGTGTTATCTTCAGTAAAAATCTAAAGGACAATGAACAACTGCTATTTGTTTTAGGAAATGATTCCTATTTTTCGGTGTGATTAGGCCTATTACAGATTGTACTTTGTTTGTAGCAAACTGAAATGATTTATAGACTGTTTCTGCTTTTTATCTTATTTCAGGAGTGTCCACAGTTGGTCCACTGCCCTGCAGAGTTATGCTCCAACTTGCCTCAACACACTTGTCTGGAAGTTTCTAATATGCCTAGTACATGACTATGGTTAGCTGGTTCAGGTAGGTTTAATCAAGAGTAAAACCTAAACTATTAAAAACAACGACCCCCAGAAGAAGGATTGGACATCATTTGCATAATTTCATAATATCTATAGTAAATATGCACAATTAATTCTTAGTAAATTCCCCCCATAGTGCTTTAATAAAATAAATTATACACATACAGTACATACATACACACATTTACACATACATATAGACATACATATGCATACACATCCATATTCAGTATACAAGTAAACAAGACACATAAAAGTGAGAGTGATGGGTAATTCCATTTAATTTCCAGCAAATTCAGGGAATTAATCTAAACATTTCAATAATGAAAGGTCCAAATACATTAAATTAACCAAAATGTCAATGTATTTCCTGAAGAAAACCCTGAAAATTGGAATTGAAATGGAATTGATCAAAACGCCGCACAGCACTTTACTATATTAACTATACTGTCACTGAATTGGAAACTGATCCAATTATAGAGCTCAGAATTTCTGGAAAATAACAACCAACAAACAAATGCAAACCTGAAGGACGCACAATGTTCCGCTGCAAAATTATTCTCAGACAATGCCAAGTATTCATGTACTTTATATGTCTTTGCCAAAAAACAAAATGAATAGGAAACAGATTTAACCCACCTTCACACCATCTGGCTTCTTGTTCAACAAGCTTTTGGCTGCTGTTGGTTGAAGAATAAAAGGGAAACATGAATATCTGTGTATTAAAACTTCACAAATCCATGAAGGCACATGCAGCAGGCATTCTGGGATTATTGTTCTCCTTATTATGTCACAAGACCTCGGGCAGGAGAAACAATTCACAATCATACAAATCGTAAATTTTTTTGGGATAAGAACTCTTGGTACACAAATGCAAGGCTAATGGTTCAAGAAGATTAAACAATCAAAACCAGAGTAAACAACTCGTTCTTAGAAGAAGTGTGTTTAGTAATGATGTATGATTGTTATCTCCATGTTGGTGAACAATAACCGTAATTTTACAGAAAAGTTGCCACTCATATGTTATTGTAATTATATTATATTATATTATATTATATTATATTATATTATATTATAT
>CAIGQZ010033037.1:11140715-11151296 GCA_903798205.1 Danio tinwini
AAATAAAATAAAATAAAATAAAATAAAATAAAATAAAATAAAATAAAGGCAGCCATTGTCTCCTGTATGTGTGCATAAATATAGTAATCATTCTGCATTATACAGAATGTACTTCCCAAAGTACCATGACATTAACATCAAGACTAAATTGAAACATTCATTCAACTGCTTGGATTGGACTAACTTGTTTTAAGCCTGAAAACAGAAAGACAATTTATCAGGGACACTCCATTTAGCTGATTAGATTCAACGCTGCTTAAAAACTCAGTCTGCAGTAATTTAATAATTGGTTAATGAGCTTCAACAGTGACATCCATTACACTGGCTCACTTATAAAGCTGGTATTTCTGTGGGCCATTCATTCCTTACCGCAGGCCCACATGTCCACCGGTTTGCCATAAGGATCTTTCCTCAGCACCTCTGGAGAGAGATACCCTGGAGTACCAGCAAAACCTGTACAGAGAAAGTGTTTGAGAGCAATGAAACAGCAGTTTATTTGGCCAAATTGACATGAAAAAGCTTAGTCGTGCAAAATTGTATACAGCAAAATGATTAATAAAGCAGTGTTCCCTATTTAGCCTTTACTGGTCCCAAATATGTTCTAAATAAAAGAGATTTGTGTTTGTTGAATATTGGTTTTCATTAAATACTCAACATTACAACACTACTCTTGTTTTTGCAATATGTTATGAGCTGTCAAACAGCATGTATATATATTTTTCCTACAAATAAATATTGAATTGTAGCGTGTTGCAAAACATTTGCATCTTGTGTTTTATTATATATCATTAAATTTTTTATATATAAATAAAACAAATATGACTTCCATGAAAAAATATAATACTATTAAAAATTATTTGCTTGCTTTGTTAAACATCACTTGAAAAATATTTGAAAAAGAATTCAAATTTCACGAGGGCTAATCATTCTGGATTGAATTGTATGCAGGGCTGGCGCTTCCATAGAGGCGATCTAGGCGGCCGCCTTGGGCGACAGAATAGTGAGTGAACCCTCCGGTCCTCACTTTACCCCGCGACACCCAACCCCCCCCCCCCCCCCGGTCCTCACTTTCATTCGCGACACCCCCCCCCCCCCTCCCGGCCCTCACTTTCATTCGCGACACCCACCCCCCTCCCTCCCGGTCCTCAATTTCATCCGCGAATCGGTCACTTTCTATTTCACTTTTGGGTTGAGGGCAGCGTGATTGCCGTTCGACTAGAGCGCCAGTTCAGCTTGCTCTGGCCCTGATTGTATGTGATCCTTATCAGTGTTGAAAACAGTTGTGACATTTTTAAAATACCCTTTTATAACTAGAATCTCAAAAGTTCAGCATGTATTTGAATATATTTAAAACTGTTGCTTTTTTTACTTAATGTGTCCTTGATGGATAAAGGTATTAATTTTGTATTAAAAAAACATATACTACCAGTCAAAATTGTGGGGTCAGTAGGATTTTTAAATGTTTTAAAATAAGCTTCTCCTGCTCACCAAGGCTGCTTTTATTTAATTAAAAATACAGTACAAATTGTAAAATTGTGAATTGTTATTGCACTATAAAATAACTGTTCAAAAGTAGTATAGAATTTTATTTAAATCACTTCAGAAATCACTCTAACATTAATAATAATAATAATAATAATAATAATAATAATAATAATAATAATAATTATTATTATTATTATTATTATTATTATTATTATTATTATTATTAATTGTATTAGTAATAAAAGCAAGAATGACTGAAGTAATAATTTCATTTGAAACTACATACAATAAGTAATTTATTTATAATAATTTATAAAAAAATTATAAATATTTATCAATTTAACAATTTTTTACACTTGATAAATTCCACCTTGATAAACAGAATAATTTTCTTTAAAAATATTAAAATTCAAAACTGACCCCAAACTTTTGACCGGTAGTGTATGTTTGAAGGGTAGTGAATAAACTACACTGTCGAATGCAAATTAACCAATTAGTGAGTTTGAAAGCCAGCTCTTAATTGCACTAGACTGAGCACACTATATGCTTGCCTTTGCATTTATCAAATTGTTTAATATTACAAAATAAATATATTAGCAAATAAAACTTAAAAACTATAAGCACAGGATCTCCTTCCAAATAGTTTCCCACTGTTATTTATGTGTTACTCACCAAACCAAGCCTGCTGATCACCCTGGACCTCAATGGCCAAACCAAAGTCAGCAAGCTTAACTGCCGCCCCCTTCATCTTACTGGCCAACAGCAGATTCTCAGGCTTTAAGAACAGCAAACAGACACACAAGCAAGTCACTAAACACTCTTAATTCTTCCCAAGGTAATGGCTTTTCTGAAAGCAGCTATATATTGAATAAAAGAGCAGCAGCCACTGAGGGTGACTCATTCCTCCTCAGCAGGTTGAAAGACACTTTGGACGGAGAACAAAAAAGCTAAATCTGTCAGAGTCTGAATTGTATCCACACAAATGCGGATTGATTATCACTAGCTAAAAGGCTTTGTGAAGATTTCAGCAGACAAAGGGATAAAATATTAGATTCTCAGACACAGCAGGGCTATTTTCTGATAGACAATACAAGATCCGGCTACGTCAGACTGTGCTAAATTTGGCACTGGACTGTGCTACATCGAGCGCCACTGTCTGGGGAAGTGCAAGTATGTGTGTGTGTGTCCTGACCTTCAGGTCCCTGTGGACGATCCCATTAACATGGCAGTGATGAACACTCTCCAAAATCTGCTGAATGCAGTGACTGAGATAGAGAAAGAAACAGTGAAAGAGAAAGGTAAGACTGGGGGAAAGTGTGATAATGCAGGCCAAAAGAAACACAAATCAAGGGAACTTAGAGGAAAATAGACACAACAGGGACTTAATCAGCCTTTTCTGAAGCAAAATGCAGTTGTGCAGGATTGAGTATAGAGTTATACGTTCATTAAAAGGCAAGCAGGCATTAATCCTCTATAAATAACATGCTGCACATTTTCTTGTCCAGCCCTGAAGACACACATGCACATTTTCCTTTACACATGCAAAATTACACTCGAGAAGGCGAGGTTGTGGAGGGAAGCAGTGTATAATTTATCATCAGTATAAATAACTTGCGCGCAGTGAAACAAAAGAGTTGTGTGACCTAAAAGAACTGTCTGTGAGCATATTTTATGTGGAACGAACTTGATGCTGATGAACGCTCTAATGTGCTGCTGTTGTAATGTGTCACTCTGCATGTTCCTACCTGGCATCAGCCTCGCTGTAATACTCTCTCGCTACGATGTCCTCGAACAGTTCACCTCCAGTGACCCTGCAGTCAAAGTTCAAGGTTACTGGATATCAAAGGCATCATTAAGCAATTCAACATGAAATGCATAAATGACAGAATTTGAAAATAGTGTTTTCTTTGCACATCCTGAAGCCAGATTCACTAATCTGAGAAGTCACTGTTCCCATAGAAACAGCAAGTGTCTTTTCTTTTCTTTTTTCTTTTTTGCAAACTAGTGGTAGATAGTTAGACTGGAGTAACAATAGACTTTGTTGGGGGTGGACAGACAATTATGCCGACGCTCATTATGGTGGTTGTAGGAAGGACCTTTCAATCAAAAGAGCAACCTAATTACAGCAAAGGCAAAGCCATTCCTTCTGAAAAAGCAGTGCACTTTAACAAGTAACACACAAATATTATACCTTAAAACAATATACTGACACTTGTACTGAATGTGGTATTTTTGGACACTTAATTGCATGCACTTGCATAATGTGCAATACTTCAGACTTATATTGAATGCAATTTGCTTTTTGACTCCTTAGTGTGTCTTTATTAGTGGTGTAACGTAACAAATTACAAATACTTAATCTACTGTAATTAAGTAGTTTTTCTCAGGAATTATAATTTAGTAAGTAGTTTTAAAAATGTGTGCTTTTACTTTCCCTTGAGAACCTTTTTAGTGCAGTATCGGTACATTTACTCCACTACTTTCCTTCAACCTGCATTCACTACTTTATTTTTTCATGTCTATGGTGATTAGCTGAGGGGGAAAAATCATTCCTGTGGTTCCTGTCCAATCAAATCATACATAGAAAATAAATCTCATACTGAATTACTGTGCCTGACGACATGGGCGCTTTATAAATGCAGCAAACCATTTGAAAATATTTAAAGTGTTTAAGAAGATGTCCAAAATCTTTACACACAATGACCCAGAGACTGCATGTCACTGATGAGAAGATGGCAGATGTTTACTGTGATAATTGAAACCACCAAAATAGTCTTGAACAATAAATAATGCACTACAGAATGTTACGTTTACGCACACATGCAGAACCAGCATGTAAACGCATAAGCTTGAGTACTTTAAAAATGGCTATTTTTACTTATACTTTGAGTAATATTTACAACAGATACTTTTACTCTACTTGCACTACAGTTTTGGGCAAGCATTGGTACTTTTACTTGAGTATGATTTTTCAGTACTCTTTCCACCACTGGTCATTATGAGCAATTTTGTAAACCTGCACTATTTTTAAATTTGGTTAAAGTGCAACATTTATAATAAACTATTTATTTTTAATAATTTTTTTAATTAAAGCTTGCATGTCAGGTTTCTCAATGTATTTGTATTAAAATATATATGTATGTGTTTTATCTTTAAAAGAAAGAATGAGCAACAGTTCACATGTATTTTAGTCAACACATCAAAATTAGTGTTCTTCTAAACTAATACATTTTAAATATTTATTCATTCGTTTTCATTTCGGCTTAGTCCCTTTATCACCACAGCGGAATGAACCGCCAACTTATCCAGCACGTTTTATGCAGCGGATGCCCTTCCTGCCCTTCCCATCACTGGGAAACATCTATACACACTGATTCACACACATACACTACGGACAATTTATCTTACCCAATTCACCTATACCTCATGTCTTTGGACTTGTGGAGAAAACGGGAGCACCCCGTAGAAACCCACGCGAACACGGGAAGAACATGCAAACTTCACACAGAAACGCCAACTGACCCAGCCAAGGTTCAAACTAGTGATCTTCTTGCTGTGAGGCCATCGTGCTACCCACTGCACCACCATGACGCATATTTGAAATATTTTAATTTTAAATGCTACGAGGTACTAGGTAACATTCAATATTTACTGTCGGTAACTTTTCTTTGTAGTCTACAACAACTTACAATAACTTTAAAGAATCAACATTTATTACTGAATACTACGGTGGCCGTGAGAGTTTGGCTTGCTGCATTTTAAGAAAAACACCGAATTAGGAAAAGATCTTCATCTGTTTGACAGCGTATGTGTTGCAAATGCTCACAACCAAACACATTAGGAAAAGTGTTGCAAATCCTCACAACGCAAACAAATTAAGAAAACACACTGCAATTTCTCACAACACATGCGAATTGTACGGAACACAATGGAAATGTTTCAAGATCATGACAAGATTACAAATAGGTCACTTTGCCTTAAACCAATGTTTATTTACAATTGGAAAGCACGAAAACAGTAACTGTGAAAGATGTGATCTACCTGAAACAGTATCTCATGTAATAATTGAATGTACAGAAATAAGTAATCAACGCAAATCATTTACTGAAGGATTAAGAGAGCTAAATATAGTCAATTTCTCTCTAAAAGACATTTTAAACAGCAGAGATTAAAGGTAAATAACAAAATGTTCATATATGAATGACATAGATTTAATGGATAGGATATAATAGTTTTTTCCTCCCCTCTCTTCAATAGTAAACCCATGTAGTCTCCCCTTATTAATCCCTCAGGATTTCAAACCAAGCTGCCTCCAATTCAGTAGGTGGCGGAAAATACCTTAAACCTTAAAGTTGGTTTGGCTACTGCCAGATAAAACTCCAGAAGAAGAAATGTTTCAAAGGGACCCAAAAACATCACAGACCCAGCTGGGATTTGGTTATTCCTTCATGACTGTTGCTCAGTAATGCTGTAGGTGATCTTTTTTTTTTTCTCCAGCTGAACATACAAACAAAAAAGTACATACTTGCAATATTACATACTGTCATCTCAAGGTAGAGTAACAAAACAGGCAATCATAATATGCATCTCTCAAGAATAAAAAAAAATAACAGTTTTATGAATAAATTTTAATAAAATAAACAACATAAAAAAATAATAAATAATAATAAAGGGGCTTTGAAAATTTAATTAGCTTATAAAAATCCAGAAAAGATATAAGCTTAAGGGCTTTTTAATCATTTACCAATTTTACAGATTTTTTTATAAGTTTTACCTCATTCAACTACTGATTAAAGTTAGGAGTAGATTTGAACCATCTGCATTTGTGAATAAAGAATTTTTTTCCCAAGCCTAATAGAACATTGACAGCAAAATGAAATTCTTTGTTTTCAAACTGTACTGTCTTTATAGTGAGGGAAGGGAAATTTATATTCCTGGACCATAACCACGTCTGTACTTCTGACCAAAAGGGAAGCACCATATTACAATGAAAAAAAATGTAAAATTCTATCTTTTTTTTAAAGCAAAAAACACAATTATTCACATCTAAATTGAATTTCAATCTTAAAAATTTGTTAGTATGATAAATCTCATATAATATATTAAAGCTTGCCTCTTTAACTTTAGGAGGAAGGGGAAAAGACAAATAATCTTTCCTTATTCCTTTAATTTCAACATTATTAAAATCTTTAAATTTTTATTTAAAACACTTCTATACAGCTTAAAGTGACATTTAAAGGCTTAACTAGGTTAATAAGGTTAACTAGGCAGGTTAGGGTAATTAGGCAAGTTATTGTATTATGATGGTTTGTTCTGTAGACACTCAAAAAAATCAAGCTTAAAGAGGCTAATAATTTTGACCTTAAAATGTTTTTTAAAAAATTAAAAACTGCTTTTATTCTAGCCGAAATAAAACAAACAAGACTTTTTCCAGAAGAAAAAATATTATCAGACATACTGTAAAAATTTCCGTGCTCCGTTAAACATCATTTAGGAAATATTTTAAAAAGAAAAGAAAATTTAAATAATTCTGACTTTAACTGTATATTCTTTGATAAATTACCTTAAAGCTACTGGAATGACCCTAATCATTTTATTATAAAGCTTTACAGTACATTGCAGCTCAAAACTCTCCATGCAGTAGCAAAATGCCATTATCATCCTAGGTGATCTTTGAAAGGTGTTTTTTTGTGTTTATTTTAACATCCTACATTGTCTTTTGTATATTATTAGACTAAATAAACATAACCTAAATAGCCGGGCCCGTCACGTTTTTGGGTCTCCTTGGAACATTTCTGTTGTGTTTCATGATATTTGCATGTGTTGTGAGAAATTTGCTTGAGTTAAGAGGATATGCTATAGCATTTAAACTAGTTTTTTAAAACATTTAAACTCAACATTTAAAGTCATTTAAATTACTGACCACTTAAATGTTTCTGTCATCTGATTGGTTGAAGTCTGAATGGTTGAATTCTGTGTTTGGTTGATAGCTTATAGAATCTATTGTACTTCAATGATAAAGTGTGTGGTGTGGTGCACTGTTTAAAGTCTAAACAAACAAAAAAAAGTCTAATAAAATTCATACAAAATCTGACAGTATTCAAAAATAGCAGTGCAAGCAGTTGTCATACTGTGCGAATCTGGGTCACAAACAGTTGAATATTACTGAATATGACAGCTTGTGTCTCTCTCCCTGTTTGTCTCTGCTTGCCTGTCCTTGTGTTCTCCTATCTGTTCGTCTGCCTTTTCCCCAACAGCCACGAGCAGAACTACATCATAAGCCATTTTTTGTCAAGCAGACAGAAGTCAGCATAATCAATTAGTCTGCGTTATTTTTAAGGCTACATTCACACAGTTGGTGTTCAGAATTGAAAATCATATTCACAAACAAGTGCAAATATGGAATTTTCCAGGTAATACTAAGATTAAAATATTATTAAACTGGGGTTGTCACATTTATATAATTGAACTGTTTGTGAATGTTACTATTAACCCTAAAAATAGTTCACCCCAAAATATAAATTTGCAATTAATTTATGTTCAGGTCATCCAAGATTGAATTACTCTCTTGAGTACAAGACAAAAGGAGGTTACTATATTATAGGTTATAA
The DNA here is from genome assembly GCA_903798205.1 of Danio tinwini. Taxonomy (NCBI): domain Eukaryota; kingdom Metazoa; phylum Chordata; class Actinopteri; order Cypriniformes; family Danionidae; genus Danio; species Danio tinwini. The sequence goes on from CAIGQZ010033037.1 coordinate 11,148,812, forward strand.
ACGTGTGTGTGAGAACTAAACTGATGCCATTGTTGCTGAATAGCATCAGTTCCCAGTAAAGCATTGTTTTGTGTGTGTAAAACCATCTTCTAAAGCTAATACATTTGAAATATTTTAACTTTAAATGTTACAAATCTCCCAATCCTACAATTTTAACAAGAACTTTTATTTACACTTTTGACATTTCTAGAGCATCTACGTAAGTATTTAAGAACAGTTATGAAAGTGTACTCTAAGCACATTTATGTTGCTTTAATTTGCATAATATTATAATAATTCCATCTTTTTATATACTTCAAGTACTTTATAATACAAGGTAACACTACAGGAGGTTATTATATTTTATACAACAGTTCTGTCTGGTTCTCAAACCTGATTGGCTGATAATCCTGCAATATTCTGCAATAACAGCACTCATACAGCCTCTTCGCCCTTGTTTATTACTCTGCCCACATAGAGTGACAGCAGATCAATAAACTCACTACAGTTTGACAAATGCTGCAGCTGTTGGACAACATGATGTACTTTTGAGGCTTTTTAGGCGATAGTGTTGTTGTTTAGATTGCAACTATGCAGTTCATTCATAAGGACAGTGCCCATTTTAAATAATTATAGTTTTTGAGATTCAGCACGCCAGCGGTCATTAGCCTGTCATACTGAGAAGAGTAACGACAGTTGAAGTTCCACCACAAGATGGTGACAGAGACCGCATAAGTCCTTAGCAGAGAAAAACAGCATTTTCTTAGCATAACTTTACATTTCAAACTACAGCTGAACAAATAATCACAGGACAGGTAAGTGACATTCTAAGTCGATCTCTCTCTTTTATATTTTTTGTGCTGTATGTATACCATAGTAATCTGGTAGTGTTTGCTTTACTTTGGCTTTGAGTTAATCATTGTGAAATCCCAATTGCAACAGAGAAATACTGGGAAATCTCTGTAGACTTATGGCATTTCATGAGCAAAATCACCTGTTTTGTCATCATTTTAGACATTATGTTAGAGAATCATTCAAACACTAGCTCTAAAGTGATGTTTGTGGATTATAAATGGTTTCTGCTGTTCTGACGGTCAGCTGCAGATGTGAATGAACGGCGGAAGAAAGTAGTTCCTTATACAAAAGGGTGTTTGAGACTGTTAATGTTTAATTGGATTTTTTATATACACGAATAGGATGTCAAACAGTTGTATAAATGCAATATCACACTCGTAGTAGTGCGATATGGCTGTATATAATCACTGGTGCGACACTAAGACACTCTGCCTGTGGCCTCGAGCCAACACATGCCTTCTACCAGTGCCGATATCTACTAGCCATATCGCACTGCTATGAGTGTGATATTGCTCATATACATTATAAACGTGTGTGTGTGTGTGTGTATGTGAGAGAGAACTGAACTGATGCCATTGTTAGTGAATGGCATCAGTTCCCAGAAAGTAGTTTTGTGTGTGTTTAATAGACATCTAATAATTGGGTAAAATAAGGCTAAATTTGGGCTTTTTGGTAAAATTGAAAGACATAGTTCACACAAAAATGAAAATTCTTTCATCATTTACTCTCCCTTCCCTTGTTCCAAACTCATTTGACATTCTTTCTGTTGAACACAAAAGAAGATATTTTGAAGAATGCTGGGAACCTGTAACCATTGACTTCTACAGTATTTGCTTTTTTGAAGGTCGATGGTTACAGGTATTCAGCTTGTGCTAGTAAAAGTGATAACAAAGCATTTTAATAGAAACTGTGAAAGTCCTGATTATTTAATTTAAATAGAAAAAAATGCAAATTTGTAATCAACCTAAGCAATTTGCAGAAATCTGCAGTAAATCTAGGTGTCAACTTAAAGTACGTTTTAATTCTGAGTTGAACTATCCCTTCCAACACTTATAAAACCAGATTGACAACTGTATTCAGCTGCTGCGTAAACATAGCCAAAAATGTCTTTTCTTCCGTAAGTCAGTTCTAAAAGTAATTCTGAAAGTGGGCTCATTGGCTCAGCGGTTTGCCGAAGGCTGCCCTCTGGGCGCTGTCCTGCTATCACATAAATATCAGTAGCACTTTGTAAATGGGGCAGTCTAATGCGATCTGCACAGACTCTGAGGAAGCAATGACAGAAAAAAAAGCCTGTGGAGGAAAAGAGAAGATTAAGCTAATATATACTTACAGATCAAAAACGAGGTAATGGAAGCCCTCCTCCGATATGCTGTCATGGAGTCGAACTACAAAGAGAATATTGTTCCATCTTTAGTTAGCAGTAGGTCATACAAATCTCTGGTAGAATGTCTCTGTAAAAAATATATAAGTCCATTACCAATATTCGGGTGTTTCAAGAGACGGCAAATCCTGGCCTCTCTCTCCAGCTTCTGGTGATCTGAAAGACAAAAATTTATTTTATTTTATTTTATTTTATTTTATTTTATTTTATTTATTTTATTTTATTTATTTTATTTTATTTTATTTTATTTTATTTTATTTTATTTTATTT
>CAIGQZ010033037.1:11180374-11198505 GCA_903798205.1 Danio tinwini
ACACACACACACACACACACACACACACACACACACACACACACATATATATATATGTATATGAAAATATATATGAACCGATCATCTATTACTTTGCTTATATACTCAGTATGTATTGTAAAAATATATAGTTTTTTATATTAATATCTTTCCGTTAAGTACTAATGCTCATTCATTAGATACTAATGTTTATTACTAGAGATTATTCCTTAGATACTGGTATTTTCATTCATTCATTTTCTTTTCGGCTTAGTCCCTTTATTATTCTGGGGTCGCCACAGCGGAATAAACCACCAACTTATCCAGCATATGTTTTACACAGCGGATGCCCTTCCAGCTGCAACCCATCACTAGGAAATATCCACACACACTCATTTACACACATACGGACAATTTCATTCATTCATTTTCTTTTCGGCTTAGTCCCTTTATTACTCCGGGGTCGCCACAGCAGAATGAACTGCCAACTTATTGAGAACATTTTTACACAACGGACGCCCTTCCAGCAGCAACCCATCTCTGGCAAACATCCACACAAACACATCGCGAACGCAGGGAGAACTCATTCACACTACTCGCGAACTCTGGGAGAACATGCAAACTCCTCACAGAAATGACAACTGACCCAGCCAAGGCTCGAACCAGCAACCTTCTTGCTGTGAAGCGACAGCACTACCTACTGCACCACTGCGCCGCCACTACGGACAATTTTAGCCCACCCAATTCACCTATACTGCATGTCTTTGGACTTGTGGGGGAAACCTGAGCACCCGGAGGAAACCCACACCAACACGGGGAGAACAAGCAAACTTCACACAGAAATGCCAACTGACCCAGCAGAGGCTCGAATCAGCGACCTTCTTACTGTGAGGTGATCGTGCTACCCACTGCGCCACCGTGCAGCCCTACTGGTATTTTTTAAGGATAAACTACTACAGATTATTCCTTAGTTACTGGTATTTTTAAAGGTACAATACTAGAGATTATCCCTTATTTACTGGTAGTTTTCAAAACTACAATCACTTTTTCATTAGATGCTACTATTGGTGTATTAGATAACATCACCTGTTAAATAAACACTAGTACAGTACTAAATTGAATAGTTGATATCTCAATGACAGACCCTACAGAAATCAATAGCAAATAACTACATTTGTTACTAGTAAAGAAAGAATAGTTACTAGCCACTACTGAAATAATTTCTAGTATAAGAACTACATACTAGTATCTAATTAATAGCTACAGTAGTAGTATATAATGAATATAGTGTCTTTTTATTGGTATCTAATGAATATGTACTAGGGCTAATAGGGCTGTACAATATATTGCTAGTTTACTGTTATCACAATAATAGAAATGCAATATATGTATCATATCATGTGTGATAAATTACATTTATTTCAGGAATTTGACCAATCAGATGGGGCCTCACTATCTTTATCCTCATCTCCCCAGTACTTGCTGTTCTGCTATTGGCTGGAGGAGCGCAAAGGCGAACACAGAGCTAAAAATAGATACTAATGGCAGAAATCAACACACGACAAACCAATCAGAGTTGGAATATCTGCTGAGGTTTTCACTCATTTATAGTGTTTTAAAGACAAAGGGCCCTATCATACATCCGGCGCAATGTGACGCAAGACGTGATGCAATTGTTGTTTGCTAGATTCAGCTCAGCGCCAGAGTCATTTTGGCGTTTTGCACCACGCTGTTTAAATAGATAATGCATTTGCGCTCATATGTGCGCCCATAGGCGTTCTGGTCTAAAAAAAAAGGTGTGTTGAGGCGCATTGCTGGCATGTTGCTATTTTGAGAAACTAGAATAGACTGTTTAATACACCAGCTAAGAGAAGTTCTAAAGTCCAGCGCAGAGCGCGTTAGTTGTGCGTCTTGCTTAAACATTGCTTAATACACACAGGATGTACAGCAATACGCAAATATCTTTACAAATAAAACAAATTAAAGGATTAAAATATTTTTAAAAAATAGTACTTACTACATAAATATAAAAAACACTGCTTTCATGCCTTCTTCATCTCGGGGGGCTTTTTCAGTTTATTCATGACAAATTGCTTCTGTATATTGTTATTATTATTAGCAGTATTATTTATTATATGCATATTTATATTTATTTTATTAAAAACAAGCTTAGATTTGCTGACCTGTCAGCTTTTAAACCATATGGGGCATAGCAAGTGTGTTTGGATATAACTTAGTTTTTTTACCACACTTCATTATTATTGTTCATTTATTAATTTGCTGGAAATTAGAACTGAATTTAGAAATAGTTTTAATACAAATCTTTGCGCTTAACAAATGAAATTATGTAGGCTAATGAATGTCAGTGCGTACAAGACGTTACCTTATCCACGGAAGAGAGTGAAAGTAAAGAATGAGGAGGCTCATTCTTGCACTGTAGATGCTCTGTTTAACTGTTTTGTCGCTAGTGAACACTTTGTCGCTTTTTTCACTTACAAAGTCCGCCATGTAAATAGGAGATGCACTATGGCGCAACGCAGCTGACTCTTAAAGGGAATGGGAGATGAGACTCTGATTGGTTTATTCTCAAAACACATCCATAACTCATTAAGAGAATTAGCTCAACCCTGTTAGACCATTTTCCGTTCTTAAAATAGCAAAAGTGGATTTTGACACGCCCTTAATGCTTTTGCACCCTGCGCTTTGGACTTTGCGCCTAGATCGCTAAAATAGGGCCCAAAATGTTTGCATCTTGACACTGTTTTTTAATGTAAATTAGGATTATTTAGATCTGAAAAATATATTTATGTGTTTATTTCAATATTGTTAAATAAATAAATGATTTAAAATCATAGCTAGTAAAAAATAGCATTGTTCTGGTAAAATTTTAAAAAGATATATCGGTATACGCCTGATCTCACGAGAAAACGTGACTGTTTTATGTTTTGTCTGTTTAGTGGCTAATTCGTATGAATTCGTACGAGTTCAGTAGTATGAAATTGTAAGATTTTAAAAAGGAGGCGTGGCACCCAACCCCACCCCTAAACCCAAGCGTCACTGGGTGATGAGCAAATCGTACTAAATTGTATGAATAAGATCGTACAAAATTATACAAATTAGCCACTAAATCAAATAGTTACGAATTGCAGTGAGATTGCAATGCGTTATCTTAATACTCAACAACAATATCGCATATTGCATATATCACAATATTGCACAGCCCTAGTTTATAATGAATACTACTAAAAAAAATTTAAAAAATCCAGGATTCCTAATAGCCCCTTGTGGAAATGAAAAATACACTAGTATGTAAAACAAATAGGTATTAATAGCATGAAAACAGACACTAGTGTGTTATACTGATGAAATAATGGTTTGACATACACAGGCACTCAAAACCCTTAATCCAGACTCATTGATCTACACTTTTCAGACTGACATGTGGATGTATGTGATTTTCAAACATATAATCCCTTCAGCTTCTTCACAGCTCCATTTAGACACAAGCAAACGTTACGTCAGAACACACACACAGAGCTCCAGATGAGACCCAGATGCAAAGTCTATCCCGGTTTAACCGGATGTGCAGCAGAATGTTGCCCTGTTTGGCTCCACTGCCTGTATTCAAACCTGCCCCACACCTGACAGGAGCCCACTAAATAAAAATCACCTACCCCTGGCGGACAGCTTCTTTGTGTTGATGATTTTGGCCGCATACTCTTGGCCGGATGATATCTTCACGCATCGCCTCACGACAGAGAACGCGCCCCTGAAGAAGAGGGAAAAAAGAGAAGACAGTGAGGGAAAAAATGGGCACGAGGCCCTGATGCCGAACAGATAGAACATATGGCATGGAGAGCAGAATCTGTGCCATGATGGAGGCACAGCCTGAGCACTTCCAAGGTTACACAACTACCATTTTCCATGGTTGTTTGTCCGTGTGTGTTTGATGAGCTTGTGTGGGTGTTTTAAAATTGCTTAGCATATTCGCTGAACACATGCACACACCAAATCTGTCTATGTGCTTGTAAGAAATGAGGGGGGTTAATTATGCATCACCCTAAATGTGCTTTTGTTCTTTTGATATGAAGAATGAGGAATGCGTTTTTTGTAAATATGTAAAATTTCCTTCAAATTCATTGTCATCAACTACCATATGGACAATTATGATTAAATTAAACATCGCATACACTTACAGTATTATGATGATACATGAATTTACATTGTACTTATGTTTAATACTACCTACAGATGTAAATACCTGTAATTTGGTTTACCCAAACCCTAGCTCTTTAACAACCCTTAAATGTCCTCATACGACTAAACCTGTTATTAGCCTTGACTGTATTTAACGTCAAGAGCAACAAAAACCACTTGCAATCAAGCATGAACACAAATACATGTGTACATATGAATCTCTTCTTATAAGTATAAACACTGTAAAACCCAAAAAGGTAACTCAAACCGTTTGAGGAAACCGATTGCAACAAACCATTTAAGTTCAAAAACTAATCTTAATGAGTGCTGTGAACTTAATCTATTTGAGCACATAAAGCATTTTGAGCACAGTAAAACACGATAAATGAAGAGAACTCAAATCAACTGAGTACTGTAAAACAAGTTAGGGCAACTCAAACTGTTTGAGGAAACCGATTGCAACAAACCATTTGAGTTAAAAAAAACTAATCTATATGCGTACTGTGAACTTACTCCATTTAACTTACTCCATTTTACTCTCATTACCTTCAACGCTGACTTCAAAACTCTTTTCAAATGAGTAGAATTAACTTTCAATAAATTTTGAGTTAAATACACTCATTTCATTTGATAAAGTTGACTGTTGGGTTTTACAGTGTATAGTTAAATTTAAAGATTAAGTAATACACCTAATTTAAAGATTAAAAGACAAAATGTGACCTTTTATTATAAATATTTACTGTAAAAACAAATGCATAAATCGACTTGATTTTGATTCATTTGTTTATTCTATCATTGTCTGAAAACATTTCTTACAAATCTCAAATAAAAAGATTGACATTTAAAGCATTTTTAATTTAAAAATAATAACTGATCAGAAAAGTCTGTTTTCAATCGCAATTTGTTTAAAATCAGGGTTATTCCACCAAATACCTAATGTCTAACTCTATTAAAGTAAAAACATTGTATTGTTTAAAAATCAATATGAACATTATCTAACTGAAAGCATTTCACTCTAATTGGGGGGGGGGGGATGCCATAAGTATAGTTTGCATAAAACAAAAGCACATAAATTCAAAGAGACTAAGAGCTGAAGTGGAGACCTCTTGTTTAGTGGATGTGATGATCCTAATGGAATGTGCTGGAGCAGCATACTGTTGCTATAGTAACCTCCTCTTCAGGTGAAAGTGACATAATACTTAATAATGTCTATCTAGTGTACTCTGACCAGTATCTTAATTTATTGGTTTAGTGAAATGTTAGTTGAAACCTTGCTACAATAGTTACTTAAAACGTTTTTTAATATCATTTTTTAAAAGGTATCGGTTTGATTCAAATGGTAGACTATTATTTGTTTTAGGGTTTAAACATTTTACTTAGAAAATCTAATATTTGTTTACTTATTTAAATCTTATTTTTGTCGTTTATGGAGCTCACTGCACTCAAATTCATTCTAAGCAAATCCAGAGACATTGAAAATTATCTGATGGTCAAATATATATTCATTAACTGCATTTATGCATAACTCATGCGTGACCCTCGACCTGTGGTTTCGGTGATTTCGGTCAATATCAGCCAATATTTTATGAAAAAATGCACATGCAACAGTGGAAGCCAACGCGTGCTGCCCATTCTCCATACATGATGCCACCGCGCAGATGGGGCAGAGACGCTTCGACAACATCATATTTTACGCAACGTTATTCCAGTGGTTTTAATTTAAGGTCACAGCGGGCTTAAAAGCGGACTTGATCCGGGTCATTTTATATCCGAACGCACAAGCACGTCGGAATAAATGTATTGCATGCTCAAAGGGTATCTCCTCAAACGCGTAAAGATCGGGACCACTGATGTTGGCCTCTGCTGCGCTCCCTCCCCCCTCCCCGGTCAAACGCAGCGCAAGGAATCCCCAACGCGATAATTAACAGCACGGGAATGCTTGTCTGCACTGTTGTCGCATTGCCATGAGTATTTCTGTCCCCTGGGGGGAAAAATCCCGAGCCCCACCCCCCTTAAAATGTACATTATACCAGCTGTTCGGGTATCTGACGTGATGATCACAATGGCCGCGTCACAGAACCTAGAACGCTGCATTTGGACATCGCGTTTGGAAATGCACCGTTCCAAACGCGCCCGAGATTGGTGATGAACGCCGTCTGGTTTGTCTGCTAGCGACGCGACCCAAGTGTTCATGCGCTCACGGCAAGGTTGTTATTAAAAGCGTTCGCTGCAATTCTAGCGGAGCTGTCAAATGCAAGACACATCATTTCATTGTGCATTCGGAAACCTCAAGCGTGCGTATTATATAACAAAACGCACAGGAATGCAATGCAGTAGAAAACCCAGCACTCACTTTCCGAGCTCCTCAAAAAGCTGATATTCGTCCGTGAATCTGGTGCAGATGGTCAGAGCCATTGTGATGGGGAATCGGCAGCGCGAGAAAGAGGATGATGATGCGGGGAAGCGCAGTCAGTCTCCTCTCTCGTCCCTCCTGTAGACCAAAAGAGCACTTGAAGGATATTTTTTCTTAGCTTCTGCTTCGGTTCCTGGTCTCTCGAAGTGAGATGCGCCGATCAGAGTCTGATGATCAGATATGTAAACCAAGGGGTCGATGATCACCAACGGGAGGAAGAAGCGCGTTCACATCCGACGGTTCCATGGGTTCATCATTATGCGCGTTGACGTTGCCATCTCTCTCTTGAACGTGTTTGCATACAGCAGCACCTCGCCCACTTCTTCCCTCCCTTCCAAAACCATGCCCCGCCCTCTCAAATTTCATGCACTTGTAGAGTTTTCGTATTCATACCTCATAAATCGCCATGGCAATAATATAATTAATAATAAGGTCATATGAATGATTGATCGCATAAAAGCATATTAAAACGAACCGCTCAGAAAGGTAATCGTGGTAACCGTCACTTTTTTATATACATATTTTGTACAATAAAATAAAGAAGAAAGTTTAATTAAAAATAAGTAATGTACTTTTAGGGTAAATTTATTTAGAATTTGTATTTGTTATTATTATTATTATTATTATTATTATTGGTATTATTATTGTTATTATTAATAATAATAATTATTATTAGTGGTATTATTATTATTGGTATTATTTATTATCATTATTATTAAGTATTATTATTATTATTATTGGTATTATTAATGTTATTAATTAATAATAATATTATTATTATTATTGTTAATTATGTTTATTGGTGATATTATTATTATTATTTTATTATTGGTATTCTTGCAATTAATTATTATTATTAATTATTATTATTATTATTTGTATTATTATTGATATTAACTATTAATTCATTCATTTTCCTTTACAGCTTAGTCCATTTATTAATCAGGGGTTGCCACAGTGGAATGAACCACCAACTTATCCAGCATATGTTTTACGCAGAGCATGCCCTTCCAGCTGCAACCCATCACTGGGAAGCATCCATACACACGCATTCACACACATACAATTTAGCTTACCCAATTCACCTATACCGCTTGTCTTTGGACTTGTGGGGAAAACCAGAGCACCCCGAGCAAACCCACGCCAACACGGGAAGAACATGCAAACTACACACAGAAATGCTGTGAGGTGATTGTTCTACCCACTGCGCCACCGTGCTGCCCTATTAATAAAAATACATCTGTCATCTTATTTCATGCAGAAGAGTGTGCCAACCTACACATTTGTGTCTCATTGTTGTAGACTACACCGAATGCATTGGGTGCATTTTGTATTATTTTCAGTAAATAACAATTTACATTATAAAAAATAACCTTTTTCTACAGAAACAGCTGGTGCTTAAATAAAATAATGCAATTCAAGATACCTTAAATTGCTGATAACCCTAATGAATACAGATTATTAGGTTAATCAGACCTACAAAAATTCAGGTGAGCCTATAATTGCAGTTACATAAACTGCAAAATTCTTGCAAAAATATTATGATACTGTTCATACTCAAAATACATTGGTGTCATATGTGATAAACATGGCATAAAATGCACAGTAATAATAAAAATTTATTCATTTATTTTTTCCCGGCTTAGTCCCAGTAATCAGGGGTAGCCACAGCGGAATGAACCGCCAACTTATCCAGCATATGTTTAACGCAGCGGATGCCATACCAGCCACAACCCAGTACAGAGAAACACCCATACACACTCATATTCACATACATACTGTACACCATGGCCAATTTAGCTAATTCAATTTACCTATAGCGCATGTCTTTGGACTGTGGGTGAAACTGGAGCCCCCGGAGGAAACCCACACGAACACGGGGAGAACATGCAAACTCCACACAGAAATGCCAACTGACCCAGCCGGGTTCGAACCAGCGATCTTCTTGCTGTGAGGCGAAAGTGCTACCCACTGAGCCCCATAACAAAAAATCTTAAATCTTATTATTTTTAGATCTTTGTTCATCTATATTTTTTTACAGTGTGACTATTAAACATAATTAAAGATATATATCTAATTAAGAGAAAATAACCTGTTACAGTCGTTAAATAAACAGGACAAATCAAATAAACTCATTAATTAATTAATCAAACCAATCTAGTAATATATTTGGACAATTTAGTGAAGAATTGAATCTTTAAAAAATGGGTGTCTCAACTGGAGAGCGACTGTCATGCAAAGTGTATAGTTCCAACTTGCCTCAACACATCAGTCTGGAAGTTACCAAGTCAAGACCTTTATTTAGCTATAGTGTGTTTAATTAGGGTAGGAGCTAAAAAAAATGCTGCAGAATGTCCCCCCAGAAGCTAGTTTAGACATCCCTGCTTTGAAACACAAGAATCTATAACCTCAATACCGATAAGATGCCCGAACGCAGAACTGTTATGACGCATCATCACATCTCCAGCTGGCATCTCTATTCTCTACGCATGCCTATAAGTGAGATGAAATCTATGGTGCACTACTACATGCTGAACACAAGAGTGGGCTGCTGTACAGGCCATATTGTTTACAAAATATTCATCTGGACGTTCGAAGTCTTCCACTTTTAAATGTTTTTAAATGTGTTTTTGTTAAGTACATTTTTAACTAAAAACGTAAAATGTCAACATTTGTCATCTGGAATCTCTCATACAATGAAAATTTGCTTTTAGGGTGAATGTGACGCTGAGGTCAAATAGAGTTCACCAAAGATATGATTAACATTTTATATTTGCTACATTTGTATTCACATTTCCCCCCCTATGAAAACAAACAATAAAAGAAGCAAACACAACATTACAATTTTGCGGAGAGCTCTAAAAAGAACAATGACAGCATAACCGAACAATTTTACCACTTGTAAGTCTCTCTAAGGCAAAGTGCAAATTACAGGAGGGTTTTGGGGGGTCCTGACCCCCCTAATTAACGCTTGATCCCCCCTGAAAGACATCAAAACAAGATATGGGGAGGTCTGCTCTTTAATAGTTAAGAACTAGCTTGCTCTGATCTGTATGTTAAATAATATTGATAATTAAAATAATAGATAACTTCACTATACATTTGACCACCCCTAATGGTTCATACCATTGTGAATGCATTTGCGCCGAAAATATTAATTCATCGGTTTGAAACCGGCAAAAGAGACACCGACAGACAGTGTTCACAAAACATGTTTCTTAAAAAAGGGTGTTTGTATGGTGTCTGTAAAACTAGATGTATAGTTTATATTTTATTATACACTGGCTCGCACATGGAAGTAAAATAAAAAAATGTGTGTAGTCTTTCCATTAATAGGTGCAGGAAAGCAAACCGGTCACCATTTATTTAATATCACAAATGTCATTGAGATCCACTCAATATCCCTCAAAACACTGAAAACATAATAACAAATTTGATGAATACATTAGATGTAATTGAATTAAACAAATAAATTTGGTTCACTGAGGCATATTACCAAACATAACCGAAAAACTTGAGCCCCCCTACAACACCCCCAATAGTCAATGTATAATTCGCACCCTGCTCTACAGTGTAAATAAAGCATTGATTCCACATTATTTTGCAACATTAAATCAAAACTAAATTATAAATCAGTATAAATTCAGATAGAGGTGACACGGTGGCTCAGTGGTTTGCACTGTCGCCAGATCGCTGGTTTGAGTCCAGGCTGGATCAGTTGACATTTCTGTGTGAAGTTTGCATGTTCTCCCCATGTTGGCATGGGTTTCCTCTGGGTGCTCCTGTTTCCCCCACAGTGCAAAGACATGTGGTATAAGTGAATTGAATACACTAAATTGGCTGTAGTGCATGTGTGTGAATGAGTGTTTATGGATGTTTCCCAGTACTGGGTTCGAGTTGAAAGGGCATCCGCTGAGTAAAACAAATGCTGGATAAGTTGGCGGTTGATTACTCTGATGAATAAAAGGACTAAGCTGAAAAAAAATTAATAAAATACAGATTACTGAGATACAGATATAGATAGTTTTTACTACATATGCACACGCATTTCCCATGACCATTCCAAACCCAAAAAGCTTGTTTTAGATAAGGAAATATTTACTTACGAAAAGAGCAAATGAGAATATAATAAGTACAACTTAAAAGGGATAAATTTGCTTTCATAGGTTCGCTCTCTCTCTGTTTCTCTCTCTCTCCAGCTAACTGGAATAAGACTTTAAAATCCTGGCCTTGGTCAAGTAAACACTGGGATAAGAGTTTACCGGAAGAGCTCTTCTTTTTAATATATTTGCAGCTTTCTTTCTGCAGAATCACGATACAGAAATAACCAGATATAACAACCATTTCAATGATGCTGTTATTCCTAATGTGGACAAAATACAATACCTTGGACCTAATGGGTATTGTGTGATTGATATACAGTAGACTTTATTTAGGGTTGACAGCATTTGAACCAACATGAAGCTGAGGGACAAAACTGCCATATACCTGAATATGCCTTTGAACTGTGTTATAAATCTTAGCACTATTTAAACAGTAGCTAAAAAGTAGCCATGACCAATATTTCCTGATAAGATTTAAATGTATGTATCTGATCTTTTATTTTATGCATATGATAACACAGTTTATTCATACTAATTAGTCTACTATTTTTACGTATTTTATTTCTTCAGTTTCTGAATGAAGTATTTTATGAAGAATGTGTATATAAATTTACACTTTTTTTTACTTTATGCTCATCATAACTTTGATTAATCCAGGTGAAATCATGACATTTCTTTATCAAATAAGAGCCAGTATCACTTCTCCATTTTAAAACTGCACATATGAAAATCTCCCAAACAAATGTTCCAGGATTTCGCAATTGCATTTGGAAAGACTGCAGTGGTTTAATGTGTTCAGTGTCAAACAGGTAAACATCTGAAGCACACGTGCTGCTCTTCACCATCAGAAAAATGCTCACACACCTACAAAGCAATTATCAGACTGTATTTTTTTTTAATACCGTTAAGGGAAAAAAGTGCCTTAGGGTTTCACTCTTCAGGTGTGTGTCTTATTTTTAAAGTAATTGTGAAGATTCACAATTAGTACAAAATAACTGCACGTTCTCACGTTGTGCAGTGCACATTTATCATGCTGATGACAAAATAGTGCTATTAGGTCCATGAACACACACACACACACACACACACCTCACACTAAACAATGCATCTGACTCATTTGATCTGAATCTGCAGTTTGTTTAGTCTATTAGAAACTTCCCACTTCCTCCTGTGAGGATGAAGGAATAAGGGAAAACATCCACATCTTCCTTAGAGTAAAATCTTTGAAAAAAACACATTTAACAAGAAAAGGGTTTTAAATAGATTATCATTTATTTATTGATTAACTGACTGAGTGTAACACAGAGAACGAGTGATAGTTTACCCACAAATGAAGATTTACTCACTATTTACTGACCCTCCAATGGTTTCAAACCTTTTATGAGTTTCTTTCCTCTGTTAAATGCAAAAGAAAGCTGAAAACCTGTAAGCATTGCAACCCGGGCTCATTCTGAAAACATAGCTCAATATACATTTCTAGAGAGCACCAAATATGTCCCAGGAGCAAGGTACGTTTTTATTTTTGCAGTTTTTTTTGTTTTTGCGAATCCACCAGAGGCCTCTGTTTGCACTTTTTAAGATCTTAAATTTCTCTGGCGAGTGCCATTAGCGCCTGCTCTTCTCGTGTAAATTTACCAGAGGCCGATGTCAACTGACTGACCAACCGACTGATACCCCCCGCCCACCCTCTTCCCTAAACCCAACCGATAGTGTTTTAAAAAGCACTGATTGACCAGTGCCCACCCACTTTGCTAAACCCAACCCAGTACTGTCGCAAGCTTAACTGGCGCTCTGGCAAATAACAATCGTTCGTGTATGAAAGTAAAAAAAAAAGGGGGGGGGGTGGATGGGATGGGTGCGGTGTCATGGACGAAAGTGGATCTTCATGCCGCCCTGGCAAGATGTCGCCCTAGGTGATTACTCATATTGCCCATGCCTAAATCTGCCACTGACCCAACCAACAATGTTTTAAAATACAATCCAGAAAAGAAAAGTCCTCTGATTTTAACCACATTTTCAGATTTTACCACATTCTCACCCTGTTAATTACTCGTTTAGTTACGTTTATGTATAAACGAATTTCGAGAGGATCACGTGCTTATGATTGTTCTCAGCTGTTCCAACATCAGCTCATGATCAATTATCCAATCAGATAATTCCTAAGTCACTAAAAATAACCAGAGTTTTCTTATCTCAATATCTTCATCTTGAAGAAAGTACACCTCAGTGCTGGGAAACACCCACACACTCTATCATTCATAAATTATGGACAATTTAGTTTATCCAAGGGCGGCGTGGTGGCACAATGGGTAGCGTTGTCGCCTCACAGCAAGAAGGTCAATGGTTCGAGCCCCAGCTGGGCCAGTTGGCATTACTGTGTAAAGGTTGGGTAAGCTAAATTGTCCTTAGTGTATGTGTGTAAATGAGATTGTGTGGGTGTTTCTCAGTGATAAGTTGTGGCTAGAAGGGCATCTGCTGCATAAAACATGTGCTGGATAAGTTGGCGGTTCTTTCCGCTGTGGCATCCTCTGATTAATAAAGGGACTACGCCAAAAGAAAATGAATGAATGAATAGTTTATCCAAATAACCTATGTTATTGTAACCCTCAGTCTTTGGGGGAAACCCACACAGACACTTGAAAAACATGTAAAATTCACACAGAAAGACCTCCTGGCCGGGACTCTAATCGGTGACCTTCTTGCTGTGAGGCAACTGTGCTAACCTAGAATGATCTGTAAGTACTAAATGTTCTATATAAACCTTAGCACTGTCACCTCACAGCAAGAAAGTCGCTGGTTCGAGTCCAGTCTGGGCCAGTTGGCATTTCTGTGTGGAGTTTGCATGTTCTCCCTATGTTTGCGTGGGTTTCCTCCGGGTGCTCCGGTTTTCCCCACAGTCCAAACACATATGCTTTAAGTGAATTGAATAAACTAAATAAAAGTAGTGTATAAGTTGTTATAGTGTATAAGTGTGTGTGAATGTGTATGGATGTTTCCCAGTATTGGATTGCGTCTGAAGGGGCATCCGCTGCATAAAACATATGCTGGAATAGTTGACGGTTCATTCTGCTGTAGCTAACCTCTGAAAAAGAGACTAAGCAGAAGGAAAATGAATGAATAAATAAACTTAC
This sequence comes from Danio tinwini, assembly GCA_903798205.1. NCBI lineage: Eukaryota > Metazoa > Chordata > Actinopteri > Cypriniformes > Danionidae > Danio > Danio tinwini. The sequence continues at coordinate 11,194,198 of CAIGQZ010033037.1, forward strand.
ACATTACTGAAAAGTGTTATACCAATTTTTTTAAAATAAGGAAAATATTTTCAAAACAACAGAAAAAGGGGGAAATTATTTAAAATATATAAAAAATATTTGAATTTGGTTGCCATGTGATTGGCTAATATTTGCATGAACAAGCAGTCATAATAAAAAAAGTGAATTTATTGACATCTTTAATAGAAAAAACAACATCAGAAGTCGACAGAGCAGAGATCAGGGTCCCATTATGCAATTCACAACTGTAAACAGAAAAGACTTGTGAACCACAAAAAATGTTAAATATAAAACAGTGTTTTTTTACAGTTATTTTAAAGTATTTTACAGTGTACCTAATACATTGGCAAGTGAGTGCACTATTAATAAAAAACCTTAGAACAGTTTTTTCTTGATCATACTTAATCAATATATTATTGTTTAACTTATTGGTTTGAAGACACACCCAAATTGTGGGAAAGCCCATACAGCTAACACTTTATCAGATAAGATGGTTTACTCATAGGTTCAGATAAGATAGTTTACCCATAGGTCCACACTAGACAGTCTTGCATTACCATCATTTCCTTTTTGACAGGCATAGAAAATGCATCTCTCTGAAAGGGAGATATTGGTAAAAGGAATTAGAGTATTTACAATCAGCTGTCAAGTCATCAAGATAGAAAACTTCCTGAAAGATGTCTGGGATGAAATAAAGCCAGACCTTGGAGGAAAAAGGTGTGCCATCTAACAGGTCCTAAATAAAACTCTCTTTCTAAGCATTTAAATGTGTAGACATGTGCATAGAGTGTTTTCACTTATGATTTTGTTACCTCTATATGGAAATACTCACGTGTCAACAACAGCATGGACTGCACAGTAATCTACTATTGAACTGTTTTGCTTATTTATGCTGTTTAAACAATAGAAAAGTGCGTGTAAGCATGCTAAATAATTAAGATTCAGATTTCGAAAAGAACTTATTCAGGAAAAATATTTTGACAAGTTCGATTCAATATGCTTTATTCTGCTTGATTTGTTATAATGTTTGACATCTTTAGTGCTCTAAATGTTTTTATCTGGTCTGATCGATTACTACAGGACAAAACATGACAATAAAATTTAATTTTTGTAGCAGTTATCTGCACAATATGCTGTTTCGTTTGGTTCAGTGGCACTGTTTACGTCCAATGTGGCAGACTAATGACATGTCATGAAAACACTCTATTGCATTTTAACTGCCAAATGCATAGTTATAAATATTATATTTAATAATTTATTTTTAAATATATTTGGTAAGCAAGAGGAAACAATAATTTGTTTACTACTGCTCGATCATTATTGTTAACAAATGGCCCGTTTCCACTGAGTGGTACAGTACGGTACGGTATGGGTTGGTACGGGTCACCTTTCAGGCTTGCGTTTCCACTGGCAAAAGGGTACCAATGGTACCCTAGTCTCAGTCGATGCCATTCTCGCTTAAGGAAATGTCAAAGTAAAGCTGTACGGTCGTTCACATATCATATGAAAAGCACTTCTCACAAAACAGATGTTTTATACACATAAATACTTGTGTATAAATGTTCGTTACTAACCTTTCTATGAACATGATTTGATTATAACTACAGATTAATAATAGGGCGAAATAGCTTACTGTAACGTTTGCAATTATATTAAATAAATATATAAATGCAACATACATGAACAGTCTCTGATATGTTATCAATTACAGAAAAAACTACACACAGCATACATTTAGTCCTTATTTGAGTTCAAAAACAACACACAACATAGCCCACAGTGCAAAGCTCTCATCTGTATCTGTAATTTTCACCAGCACATGTAACCTCTGTTAGAAAGTATTTCCATCATTTCGAGTTCATAATAGTCCAAAAGGTGATGATAATAGTTACACATGGCAGTTTGTTCATGTTTTAGGTTGCTGAAACAATCATTTGCTCCTTTGTTTTTTCAGGCTTCTCCTCTGTTTTTTCGCTCTTCACTCTTGCGTTTGTCTGTTTCTGAAAGGATCGAACGACTGAAGCACTTCAATAATTATGCGCACGTTATCATCATCAGCTCAAGAAGTTTGTTATTTCAAATATAGACGCGTGGCGAGCACACGCGAGCTCTCTGGAGAAAGTGAAACTACTCGTGCTTTAGACGGCCTTGTAAACAACTGTGAGGCACAGGGTACTGTAGATTCAGCTCTTTTTCTTGGCTTTGTGGCTGTTCATCAAGATGATGACAAGGTTTGTTTAAGCTCAGGTTGACCATGGCTCATTATAATATGTATATATTATTATGGTGTAATGTCTCGGCTGTGTATTTTGAAATGGCGCTTCCTTTTTGTTTGTTCTCCTGACTTGTGCACGAGCTAGTGACGTATCTCTGTAAACCAACAGCATTCAGCTGTTCGTCTTAAGGCTGATTTATACTTCTGTGTCAAGCGCACGCGTATGCTACGGCGCAGCCTACACGTGGACGCATAGCCCCTCGCTGTAACCATTGGCGATGTTGACGCGCACCTCTCAAAAAATGTAACACGTACAAGTAGCGCAAGCTCTGTGATTGGTCGGCTTGGTAGCGCTGATGAGTGTGGGAGGAGGTGAGAGCCGCGCACCCGATACAGCGAGTGTTTACAAGTGTGGAGTCCCGTGAAGGAGCTCCGGATGGAGACTGTTGTTTTGTGTTTACCTTATGATTAAAGTTGTTGCACGTCCGCCGGTTCCTGCCTCAAAATGAGCGAATTTGAGCCACTTGTACATTAAGGAAGTGTTCAGCAAATACAGAACACTAGCGAAGAAACTCGACACAGAGAAACATAAACACCTACTGCCAGCTAACGTTTCGGAAGTGTATCGCAGAAAAAACAGAAACCGTGCGCAGAAGTATAAATGCACAGCTACGCGCGAGGCATACGCCGTGGGTTACGGTGATCACTTGACGCAGAAGTATAAACCAGGCTTTACTCCGCCTTTTGGTGCCCTTTTGTTGTGCTAGCTAACCTTGTGTAATATGCTTGTGCATGATGTCACCATTACTCACGAATGCACTTTTTGTAGTTTACATAAAGGCAAGTAGTTTGCAAACAGCAATTTTCTGAAGAGCGTGGTATACTTTGAAACTCCTTTCAAAACTTTGTCGTTTCAGGCCCTTAAAACTCAATTGTCATGATGTCAAATGAAGAGCTAAGTTTTCAATTTTTTGTTGAAATGCTTTCATAAACATACAGAAATTGAATTTTACGTCATTCTTCATGCGAAATCCTCTATGTAAAAGAATGTCCTGTTTACAAAAGCATGTCAGCTCTCTCTGTCCTCTACGAACTACTAATATCGAAACTGTCATCTTCGCAGTGTCAAATACAACTTCCTTGTTGTCTTTGTTTTTTGAAACTGATGCTGTTGTTGGTTCACATGAAGTGACAGATTCAGGTTTTCTTAGGGTTGTAAAAAGGTGGGTGACAATTGCTTCTTTGTTTAAGCTGACATTCAGACTTCCTGCGTTGCATCACTGCGGCTCTATTGCAATAAAGAAATAGATCATTTGTGACAGTTGGTTTTAGCTAATTGTGAGCAGCCTGACGAGCAAACATAAAGCCAAGCTGTAGTTCTTTAATTATTTATTTAAAGTATCATTTCCATGTGGCTACAGTGGTTTTAAACACAATAGTGAGACTGGTTTTTCATCAAAGTAATTACCAAGTATTTTGCAATACTGGAAAAACATTTTCTCAAGAGACAGATGTTTGTGGTTATTTATTCTGCAAAACTAAAGAGAAACACTTGGGAATTCTAGTTAACTTTGAGGGAAAAAAAATAGAATGAAATCAATATTACAAAAGCATTGGCAGTGAAGTTAAGAACTAGCAGACATTTTTGAAGACCAAAAAAATCGATAGTGTAGTGTAGGTCACATTTCAAGTCACAACTGATTTTTGTTGGTCACTGTGGCGAATTTGTTAAATAATTTAAAACATTTGCATGGATTCCATATTAAATAATTGGATTTGGAGTGGAAAGTTTTGCAGAGCAATGATAAATGTGAATCTTAATCATAAAAGACATTGAAATATTAGCAAGAGGCTATGCACACTGTAAACCAAATAAACGTATTATACACATATTATATCTGATTCACGGCCATCAGCCAGTCTATAAAAATGCGGGTGAATCTCTGAGCTTTTGGGAGAGGTGGGATGTCTACTAATGCTAGAATAAGACGATACTACGAAGGAAGAAAATACAAAAAAATATTGGTGATGCAAACATGATTTTATTCGCTAACAGCTTGTGTTGTAAGCCACCTTGAAGGAAGGAAGGAAGT
>CAIGQZ010033037.1:11198905-11209074 GCA_903798205.1 Danio tinwini
TATATATATATTTGAAGTCAGAATTATTACCCCTGCTGTTAAATTTTAATTCATACATTTTTTTTCCCCAAGTTTAAAGGAGTGAATATTTTTTCAACACATTCCTAAACATAATAGTTTTAATCCGCTTGTTAAGTGGTGACGTGATGGTGATGTATGTAATACTGTTTCCGGGTCCAAGCCGCCACTCATTTGAATAGACAAAATATTAGTTTATAATCACTTTTTATTTATATCACACATTAAAGTAAATTTTATATAAAGTCATAGTGTACACAACAATCACTGGGCTTGCTGCATCACAAATACCAAAATTTAAAAAAATTATAAAAAATGTATCACTTTCTGTCCATCAAATATTGGGCATGGACATATATAAATTGCGATCGTGATTTTTGAAAATATAACATTGCTTTGTTTATTATTAGCATTTGATGAGTCTCCTCATTCAGTTTCATAGAGTGCTTGGACCCGGAAGCCCCTTCGCGTGACGTCACACTTAACAAGCGGATAGCTTCTTTATTTAAATGAATTTATAACAACTGATTTATTTTATATTTGCCATAATGACAGTACATAATTTTTCATCAGTTTACTTTACAAAATAAAACAAAAAATAAGTTTTACTCATAACTATAAACTGTAAATCTGGTGGAACTTTTATTATGTGATATCGATGTGATTGTATGTGTTGCTGAAAAACTCCAAATCTAAGTAAATCACTCACATGTCAGTGGATCCCTTCCAAAATTCCTGAAGCTAATTAATCTTGCTGTCATATGAATAACTGAGGGTGATCTGATGAGATTTGCTTGTGACATCAGGAAAAACTTTCCCATACCGGGATATTGCGCAACTCCCCTCTGAATCATATCCAGGATACAACTACAGTATATAAGAGCTGCGACTTCAGCATGTTGACAGAATTCACCAGCTGAACTGAGCTTCTCAAGCATCTACAATCCAAGCTCTAGATTTGCTTTTAATTTATTTTGTCTTTATATTATTAAATCTTTGTCTCACTTAGGCAGAATGAACAGCAAAATCCTTTCAATGTCTGTCATTGTTTTCCTGGCATTCCTGACCATCATTGAAGGTAAGTAAACTTGCAAAACCATATACTGCTATAATTAATAGTAAGCATAGATAGTTATGCATATATGTGGTAGTACGATATTAACTTATCCCTGTGATTTTTGCTTTCAGGAATGAGCCTAAGAGGTCTGGCTGTAGATCCACGCTGTCGCTGCATTGAAACAGAAAGCCGACGCATTGGAAAACACATAGAGAGTGTGGAGCTCTTTCCTCCAAGCCCACACTGTAAAGACACAGAGCTCATGTGAGTATTTACAATAATACGGCAATTTTATGAGGATAAAATGAATCCAATATGATCTAGATGGATGCAAATATAGGTTTCTTACTGACTTTCTTCTAATGTTTTTCCACAGTGCCACCTTGAAGTTAACGGGACACGAGATCTGTCTGGACCCCTCTGCCCCATGGGTTAAGAAGATCATTGAAAAGATCCTTGCCAAGTAAGAATCAATACATTTTGGGATAATGTCAAACACTAAATAGGAAAATTATCAAGTTTTATCAAAGTTATCATGCAAACCTTTAAAAAAATTTATTTTGTTTTGCAGCAAAAAACCCTGAATGCCCGGATCACCTGTGAATCGAGTTTGATGATGTTCATACGTCAAACATTTCATGTTGTGCCAATGGATACATTTATTCAAATATGTAATTTAGTTTTTATAATGTTATATTGTATATGTGTGTATTTAATGAGTGTTGTTCACATAAATCTTGCATTTATATTTATGTATTTATTTATTTTAAGTAATAAAATGATTTTGTACAAAAATTTTTGCACACTGGTTTTTTTCTAATTTTCACTTATTTAGTAACGTATTTACTTGGGAAACAAAAAAATTACTCTGTCTTCATCAACAACCAAAATAACTTCTATACAACATGTTTCTTCATAGCTTGTTATGCGGCAACAACAAAAAAAAAACACAGGTTGTTTCTAAAATTGAAAATGAGATATAAAGATCACTTCGCTACGTAACAAAAACCTTTTATGGGTTTTTGAAAATGACCTTCCATGTAGTGTGTAACAGCTCTTAGTGAAGTGAAATATCCAGCTAAAGCTTAAATCTGAAAGTGGACAGTTTTTAAAACTATTGATTCATCTATAAAAGAGTCGACTCATAGTGGTTTAAATGAATCGTCTTCATAACGAGTCTTCAGCCGTTTCGGCGTGACGTCATCGCAAAACATAATGGTTGCGCTCGCAGACCCGGCAAAATTCAAACCTGCGGTCCCGCCCACTAACACAGCAGCAAGACGCTCATGAAGAGCGTGTTTACCTGGATATTGTTGAAATTGTGAGGGAAAGGAGTCATTCAGAAATCTGCACGTTTACAATGGGTGATCTATCACTACACAGCTCATGCATTAGTTTCTGCCTGACACCAGGGGTGCAGGCAAAATAAGGACAAAAAAATAGGTACACCTGTAGGCTGCTGAACGCTGGGCTTCGGGCTGTTGAGCAGCACTGAAAAGGCTTGCGAATGGAGAGCGGGAGCCCGCAGAGATAGCTGTCAGAGGACAGAGGATTCTACAACCTCCCGGCTTGGGATGTGATCGTTTAGAAAAGCAGAGTACAGGTAAGCACTTAGAACATATAGCAGTTCACGGACGAGGTGCCACAGCAATGATTGCAAATAGAAATGATCTACATGTTTTGTTACTAGTAGCCGCGTGTACTGTATCAGGTTAACTCTTTATATTCTCATATCGCGTCTAATGCCACGTTGTAAACGCGACGCGTGCTGCTTTGTTTACAGATTTAAATGCTTTCGTGAACTCGTTCCACTGCCGTTTGTCGTTGCTATGGCCACCGTTAGCTGATCCTGCACACGTGCAGCGGTCAAGGTTCAGAAAAGTTCAGCTTTTGCTGCTGTGTGGATTAAAACTGAATGTGTGTCATGCATATGCTAGTGTTAAACTCCACTGCTTTCGGCGCTGAGGTGTCTAAATAACACTGTTGAGAAGCGGGTACTGTTTACTGTGGTGTTAGTAAGTTTACTTTGAAGCATGTTTCGAGCGTCCGCTGCGATCCAATGTTGGCGACCCGCGGCCACGGGCTTGATAAACTATTACTGTCTCGCGCTGAACGCTGTCGACCAATGGCAACAGGCTGTCATCGGTCCAATCAGTGCAGATTAGCTTTGCGCTAAGCAGGGGTTTGGGAACAAATGAATCGCTGAACGATTCATATGGGAGTCGCTGGGATAATTAGGTAAAAATAAATGCATATTATAAGACCATGAACGTGTTTTTTGACCTTGCATACATATCAGTATGTTGTTAGAGACCCATAAAACCGAAATATGACCCTTTTCAATGTGTAATAGGGGCTCTTCAAATGTTGCAAGCAGAGAATGTGATTTTAGGTCCTTACAGGGTAAAAACAGTTCATAATGTGTTTCTTTTCTCTTCATATATGGGCCATAAGGCTTCATAAGGTGTCCCATTTTGGTGTTCACATCAAATTAAATGTACAAAAAGTTTAATTGATGAACAGAAAGCATATTAAATGCGAGTAAAGTAACATTTATGTAAATAAAATGTCAAAATATGTCAAAATGATGCTCCATCTTCATTAAGAGTATAGCAGAATTTGGACACACTTTATTTTAATGTACCAAACCATTAACTAAGCCTTAAAACTACTAATTAGCTGCTTATTAATAGTTAGTACGGTAGTATTTGGGTTTAAGTATTGTGTTAGGGATGTAAAATAAGATAACAGTTAAGTGCTAAAGTGCTAAACGGTTAATATCTCAATAATAGGCAGGTAATAAGCCAGTTGTAAATTATATGAATTGTTACTTAAACTAAAGTGCTACCCAGATGTGTTAAAAATTAAACTAAATACTGACCTCACATTATTAAAATGATCAGACAAAATTTTATTATTATATTAATGCTAATTTTTCCTTGCTGTCAAATAGGTAAAACCAGGCAGTTGTGAAGGATAATGTCAAAATATGTAGATTAAACCCTTGTGTGCTACATGTTCATCCACTCTGAGGTAATTTGGCCACAACTTTCTCTGTTTAAGCGAATGGAAGGAATTTTGGTGACAAACTTTATTTTGACACATGGGAAAAGGCTTTGAAATGTTTCAAAATCTCAATAACAGCTAGCTTGCAGCTAGCTCTCTGCAACTCTCACATGCTCGCTAAGCAGGGCTGTGCCCGGTCAGTACATGGATGGGAGACCACATGGGAAAGCTAGGTTGCTGACGGAAGTGGTGTTAGTGAGGCCAGCAGGGGGCGCCCAACCTGTGGTCTGTGTGGGTCCTAATGCCCAGTGTAATGATGGGGACTCAACTGCTCAATGAAAGTCGTCTTTTGGATGAGACGTTAAACCGAGGTCCTGACTCACTGTGGTCATTAAGAATCCCAGGATGTCCTTTGAAAAAGAGTAGGGGTTTAACCCCCGCATCCAGGCCAAATCTACCCACTGGCCTCTGTCCATCGTCCATCATGGCCTCCTAATGGATCCCATATCATAATTGGCTTCATCACTCCTCTCCACCAATCAGCTGGTGTGTGGCGCAAAATGGCTACCGTCGCGTCATCCAGGTGGATGCTGCACACTGGTGAGCACAAAGGAGATTTTCCCGCAATGTGTAAAACGCTTTTAGTGCCCAGAAAAGCGCTATAGAAATGTAAGGAATTATTATTAACACACGCTGGGCAAATTTACTACTCTTTCATTATGTTCATGGCTGTTTTTGCCCAATTGACTTCCATTATAATGACACAATATTATTACGTATTCTTATAATATTGTTGCTGCACTAAAAAAATGATATGCTCAATTAGTCCTGACAGCATTCGTTTTTAAGTCATTGAAACTTATTAAACTAAGTTAATCATGTTCTAACTTAAATTTATAAGTTACGCAAGCTGTTTTAAGTCAGTTTAACATAATATAAGTGAAATGGATTTATAAAGTAAATTTGATTGAGCTTAAAAAATTAAAGCAACCAGGATTTTTTTACAGTGTGGTTTTTCCTGTCAGGATGAGGTAAAAAAATAGTAATTTTTACTGTTTATCATTGTTACACTGCAACAATCGTAGTTTCTGGCTTTTATATGAAATATAGTGTGTGTGCTGTCAGTATCATGGGTTGGCAATCAAAAAATGTTGTTATAAAGAAAGTCAATGGTGCAAAAGCAACCTGAACATAGCGTAAGTGTAGTCAATTTGAACAGTACACAAGGGTTAAATAACAAGCAGTTAGCATTTATGTGCAGCACTGCGATTCTCCATAAAAATCTATATTTAGTTTTCAATTTTTATATAATATATGTCTTTACAATTAGTCACGTAAAATGATCACAAATTACAAAAAAAATGTGTAGAACTCTGCCCAGCTAAAGGTGGGATGTGGATTTAAAGACTCAGTTAAATCTAAAAGTAAAATTTTATCTGCATTTGCTCAGCTAGTTCTACTGTCAGTCTGTCTCAGAGCATTGCCCTCTTTAGTGTGCTGAGCTGCTTGTATAGATTGTGGCAAACTTGTTTCTGTACTAGACTGCACATGTTTTCAGAGATCACATGAAGACTTGTGGCCACATCAAGTGTAAAAACCATTCTGTTGCACCTTCAGGCACTCCCCCGTTATCTGACACTTCACTTCATTATATTACAGGAAGTATTTGAACAACCTGTCAATACCAATAAATACAATACTATTAGCTTATTTTATAAAAACACAACAGAGAAATCATGTCAATGTTTTTTTTTATTCAAAATATATATATATTTATTAGAAATCCCTTCATCAACAACATTAACTTTTCAGCTTTACAAAGTAATTGAATTAAAAGTTATCCTATTTTAAAGCACAAAGATTATCAAGTAGATATATTTTCTGAAACAACTGCATTTGAACACAATATTAAAAATAATAAACGATGACTTATTCATCGATTTATTCCACTGATTCATGAGAATGACAAAGCCAGTCAACTTGTTGAAAAAGTGGATGATTTAAAGATCAAGAATAGATGAGCATGACACCAGTGTTTATAATGATTTACCAATAATGCAAGATTGTGTATCGTATTGTTGCACCATTTTTCATCTTTGCAAATGATAAACGATTAGCTAAATTGTGAATATCAGATGCAACTTTCAGTCTCGGTTCCCTTCTTGATGGATTTCAGCTTTAATTCGCTTATATTTCTAATTTTCTCGTTCTTTAATTTTGTATTCCTTTCTATGGTCTACCATTTCTTGCCAGTGTTTCCTGTTCTTGCTACAACCATCTTTCAGAGGAGAGCAGGACTCACATATGAAAGCCAAGGCCTGAAAAAAAGACCAAAAAGAAACTGTAAACACACTATAGACCTTTTGCTTCTTCTGCAACATTCAGAGGCACAGCAATGCAGCAGAAATGTCTCACTAGACACACACGCTGACACACATTTGTAACAGGATGTGTGCGGGCAGGCCTTCACCTCATAGAGCGGTGAGCAAATCCCGTCGATATAATCAACCTGCATCTGAGGTAAGCGAGACGCATTTTCACGGTCCATCACTTCCTGTGAGAAAGAGATTCAACGTATTATTCAACTAATTGCAACACTTATCTGAAGCTACTTGTCTTGCTGTATAAAGGGAATGAGGAAATATAAGGATGGTAGACTTACAATAGGCTGAATGTTGAGTTCACGCTTCTCTCTGTCTCCTTGTGCATAAAATTCAGTTGCTACAAGCTCAGCGATCTGTTGAGGTTGAGATAAAAAACAAGTCATTTGTGTACGTATATGCATGTATGTGTGTGTGCTTGCATGCATGCGAGGTTGTAGTGCATCTGCATGCACGTTAATGTGTGTGTGTGGGGGGGCGATGCTCACCCGCTTCTGAACTGGCCATGGTTTGGTTATTGCACATATGTCACTCGCTGTCATTAGCATTGACCTATTTACAACAAGAACATCAGTTAATATAGAAGCAGGAAGTGGTCATAAGAAAGCAAATGTGGCGAGCGTTTCCTGTTTTCATGCTGTTCTGCTGTTACTGTAGATAAAATGACAGCAGATAGATGCAAACAGAACAAATCACTATGTGTGTGTGTATTATAAGTAACATATGTAGATTTATAGTGGTTTGTATGAGAAATTGTATGAATATCGTGCATATTATTTAAAAAGTGTATACCTAAGCAGCTCTTTATGTCCTTCATCCTTCCACAGACAGCTGTTATTCTCAGCAAGTTTGAAGAATTTAGTTCTCTTCCTATAGGTAAAAAACACACATACTCTACGCGTGAATTTTTTCTTTATCCATCTATGTTTACAGCTTGATTTGAAAAACAAAAATGACCTACTCAAAAAAAATGGCAAGGTCTGTTGCCAGGATGTTCTTCTCAATCATCTGCAAACAGGCCATGTATTCGCTCACTGAGAGCGAACTGAGAATCTGACTGCCCTGAGAGAGAAGAGGGAGAGATGTATTAAACAGATGTGCAAGGACATCAATATATGAATAAAGAGAATTATAGATGTATGGACAAATGTATTTGATGGATGGAAAGATGAATGGTTGGATGGATGGATGGATAAACGGATTGTTGGATGATTGGATGGATGGATTGACAAACAAATGAATAGATAATAGATGATGGATACAGAAACAGATGGATGAACAAATTAATAGATGGTCAAACAGGTAGATAAGTAAACAGATGTATTAATTAGTCGACGAAAAGATGGATGGGTGGATGGATGGATGGATGGATGGATGGATAAATGAATGGATGGAAAAACAAATAAATAGGCAAATAGATCAACAAACTAACAAAAAGATGGATGTATCAGTAAATAGAGAAAATTATGTAAAGATGTATTGAGAAAAGGGTGGATGGATAGACGGATGGATGGATAAACAGACAGATGGATGGATGGACAGATCTTACAATATACATGCTTCCCCTGGGGGACATTATTAGAAAACACGGGATCAGCTTTCACTGCTATGCAGACGATACCCAATTATACATTTCAACTAAACCGGATGAGATGTCTAAACTGTCTAAGCTAACCGAGTGTATTAAGGATGTTAAAGACTGAATGACCAACAATTTTCTTCTCTTAAACTCAGACAAAACAGAATTATTACTTATCGGGCCTAAATCCTGTACACAGCAGTTCTCACAACTTGACCTATTAAAGGGATACAAAGTTAGAGTTAGCTCTACTATAAAAGATCTGGGTGTCATATTAGACAGCAATTTAACTCTTGAAAATCATATATCCCATGTCACAAAAACTGCCTTCTTCCATCTGAGAAATATTGCTAAATTGCGAAGTATGCTATCCATCTCAGATGCAGAAAAGCTAGTTCATGCTTTCATGACTTCCAGGCTGGATTACTGTAATGCTCTGTTTGCTGGTTGCCCAGCATCCTCTATTAACAAACTTCAGCTAGTGCAAAATGCAGCTGCCAGAGTTCTTACAAGGTCTAGAAAATATGATCATATCACCCCAATTTTATCCTCCTTACACTGGCTGCCTGTTAAGTTTCGTATTGAATTTAAAATATTGCTTCTTACCTATAAAGCCTTAAATAATCTAGCTCCTGTTTATCTAACCAACCTCTTGTCTCGCTACAATCCAACCCGCTCTTTAAGATCTCAAAACTCAGGGCTTCTTGTAGTACCTAGAATAGCTAAATCGAGTAAAGGAGGTTGAGCCTTCTCATTTATGGCCCCTAAACTCTGGAATAGCCTTCCTGATAATGTCCGAGGCTCAGACATGCTCTCACTCTTCAAAACTAGATTAAAGACCTATCTTTTTAGCAAAGCATACACTTAGTGCATTACATAGCGGTATGACGCATGATGTGCCCCACACAGGATTTTGCTTCTTGTTTATATACACTATGAAGAGCAGCTACGCTAATTATTCTCCTTATTCTGTATTTCCACCTGGGGGTACTCATCCTGAGGCCCTCAGACTATGCAGTGCCACTGATGCGATCCAAGACCAGCGATGAGATGATCCCAAGGTTTTCATAATCCTGGACCAGGCCGTAACCTGAGCAGCTGCTGTGGTGGTCAGAAGAGTGAAGAGCATGAGACTGATTCCTGTGATGCTTCAAGGACAGACGAGTCTTCGCTGAAATCCAGCTTCCTGCGCCTAGACTGCAGCTCTGCACAAGACGTTTGGCCATAGAAGAAATGGTCATGCCCAACTGAGCCAGGTTCTCTCAAGGTTTTTTTAAATCTTCACTTTCACCAATTGGTGAAGTTTTTTCCTTGCCGCTGTCACCACTGGCTTGCATGGTTCGGGATCTGTAGAGCTGTGCATCGATGGAATTGCTCTTCAGTGTTTGGACTCTCAGTAGTGAATATTAACCCACACTGACCTGAGCTAAACTGAACTGAACTAAACTTAATCTCTGAAAACTGAACGGAACTTTTAATTCACTATATTCTTCTATGTAAAGCTGCTTTGACACGATCTACATTGTATAAGCGCTATACAAATAAAGATGAATTGAATTGAATTGAACTGATGGATGGACAAATGGATGATTAGTTCGTAGTAGTTCAATAGACAAACAGATTGTTGGATGGATGGATGGATGGATGAAAGGATGGATGGATGGATGGATGAAAGGATGGATGGATGGATGGATGGATGGATGGATGAATGGATGGATGGATGGATAAACAGATGCACAGACAAAGGAATAGATGAACCAATGGATGTAATGGATTGTTGGATTGGAAAGATGAATGGACAAACAAATAAATGGATAATAGATTGATGAATACACAAACAGATGGATGAACAAATGAATAGATGGACAAACAGATAGATAAATAAACAGATGTATTGATTAGAAAATGAATAGTTGGATGGATGGCAGAACAAATTAACAAATAAATGAATGGGCAAACAGATGAACAAACTAACAAAAGGATGGATGTATAGGTGAATAGAGAAGATGATGTAAAGATGTATTGAGAAAATAGTGGATGGATAGATGGATGTAATAATGGATGAATGGATGAACGGACAGATGTAATGATGGATGGGCGAATTGATAAATAGCTCAAAATAGTTCAA
>CAIGQZ010033037.1:11209084-11224697 GCA_903798205.1 Danio tinwini
AATAGATGGACAAACAGATAGATAAATAAACAGATGTATTGATTAGAGAATGAATAGTTGGATGGATGGCAGAACAAATGAACAAATATATGGATAGGCAAACAGATGAACAAACTAACAAAAGAATGGATGTATAGATGAATAGAGAAGATGATGTAAAGATGTATTAAGAAAATAGTGGATGGATAGATGGATGTAATCATGGATGGATGGATGAACGGACAGATGTATTGATGGATGGGTGAATTGATAAATAGTTCAAAGCAGTTCAATAGACAGATTGTTGGATGGATGGATGGATGGATGGATGGATGGATGGATGGATGGATGGATGGATCGATGGATGGGCGAATTGATAAATAGTTCAAAATAGTTCAATAGACAGATTGTTGGATGGATGGATGGATGGATGGACAGATAAAGAGACAAAGGAATAGATGGACCAACAGATGTATTGATTAGTGGACAAAAAGTTGGTTATTGAAAATTGATAATTAATTATTGGTAATTGATAAGTGGATGGATGGATGGATGGATGGATGGACGAATTGATGAACAGTTTATAATAGTTTAATAGACAAACAGATTGTTGGACGGATAAATTAATGGATGGATGGACAAACAGATGGATGGACAAATGAATAGATGGACCAACAGATGTATTGATTAGTGGACAAAAAGTTGGATCGATGAAAGGTTGGATGGATGGATGATGGATGGATGGATGGAAAAACAGATGGACGGACAAAGGTATAGATACACCAACAGATGTATTGATTAGTGGACAAAAAGTTGGATGGGTGGAAGGATGGATGGACAGATGAACAAATAAATAAACAAACTGATGAAAGGATGGATTGATGAATGGATGAAAAATATGTATAGATGTATTGACAACATTTTTTATGGATGAATGAACAAAAATGTAATAATGGATGGATGGATGATAGTAGGAAGAATGGACAAATAAAGATGTACTGTATGCATGGATGGACAAACAAATGAATTAATGGATAAATGGATTAACAAATGGATGGATGGATGGATGGATGATAGATGAATGATGGATGGATGGATGTATGTATGGATGGATGGATGGATGGATGGATGGATGAATGCTATATGGTCTTACAGGGTTGTTAAGAATGAGAAGGCACATGTCATAATGATGGTGCTCCAGTGAGGATTGACCATACAGTTGTGCCAGAGGCTGGTTACTCCTAAGACAAACAACAGAAAGGATTAAATAATATTGAGACAATTTAAACATATTATATGCAGTATTTAAATTCAGTCAAATGAAGCTGCACAGCATTAATGAACTTTAGATCGATGTTTATAATGCCACCATAGTCAGAATTGAGTTGTGTATAGGAATATCAGAATTTACCTATGTATGTAGGAGTTATTCACACCTCTGTGGTCAAGATCATGACTCAGACTGGCAATCATGAGCGCAAGAACCTCCAGACTGCTAAAATTGCTCTGGAGTAAAGCACACAAAATATTAAGTAATCTCGGAATCACGCTGAGTGTAAAAGCAAAGAAATATCAGAGATTTGTCAGGACAGGGATTAATTAACTAATAATTAGCTTAATCCAATTTTCACAGAATAAACCATTTAACTTATTAACCCAGCATGCACTACTGGGGTTTAAGAGATTAAACTAGTCGCTTATCAACAGACTGACCTTTAGTTCCTTTGTCTGCAGCATTGCAAACATACACTGAGCGGTGCGCAGTGCATGACTCCAGTTATGATAGACCACATTGCTCCTGTAGCACTTCTGCACACTCAAAACCCACCGACACAAAGCCTGAAAAACAAATAGACATACCAAAACTCTAGATCCATTGCTTACACAAGAATTACTCAAGGCTTGATTGTTGTGACAATAGTTGTAAAAGTTGATTCAACTTGAAACCTTGTAATCAATGCTAAATTCCTGTGGCAAATTGAGATCCAGAAACATGCGCACAACAGCCTGAGTCATGGCATTCTGCGACATATCGAAATCACTGAAGTCAAAATCAAGCAGAGAGAGGGTATCTGCTGATGGGATGGCGGCCTCCTGGAGGAACGAAAAGCGAGGGGAAGTAATCGATACGTCTTTTTTAAAATGACACACTAAAAAATGTCCTTTCTTGAAGTGCAACTGACAAAACCACAAGACTAAATGACCATAACCACAAGAAGTTCCCTTTTATTATCTCACTAGTTAATTACACAATAAGTTAATACATGTGCAAATGCAGCAAGATTAGAGGTACTTTTTCGATCAAAATAAAAGGAAGTACTAAAAAGGGTTTACCTCTAATTCATTAATCTCTTCTTGTGAAGCCAAGATTTGATAAGATAAGACCTGTAGGTGCAAACACACACAAACACACACTAAACATATTCAGAGTGTGAAACAAAAAAATGTATGCTTTGCTTAAAGCTGTATTAAATCCTGGTTTTGTGTAATTGTTGTGTCAGCGTTCAAATCTCTTGCTCACTGATCTTACAATATGAAGTGATTTCCAGTGACTCAAAAAGGAAATGTGATGGCATTTCCTACCTCTTTAGTCACAGCCAGCCTGGCTCTGGTTTTATCTGCCGTCTGCTGGGTGGTGAGTTTCTGCAATCCAAGTGCACAGTATACTGCAAAGTCCTCCAGGAGATGCTCATCGGCTCGGCTAAATGCTTCACTCTCAGTGAGGGCCACATTTCTTTTATTGACCATTTGACAAACACCTATACGACAAAGCAATGTGTAAACTACCAGACCAAAGATGCCGGCCCATGGGCTAATTTTGGAATTTAAATTTTGTTTTGGCGCACAATTTCATGAGGAGTAAGGAAACACACTGCTATCGTTCACAGTATACATTTACAGTACATTGAAAGACAGAGAATATGAATTTTCTACAATGTTTGAATATAATATTAGATCTTTGGTCCTTCATAGTATAAAGTTTCTAATCTAAAAATAGTGCCGTTTAACTGGTTTTATACAACAGTTCTGTCTGGTTCTTGAATCTGATTGGCTGATAGCCATGCGATAATCTGCCAGTAACAGCACTCATACAGCCTCTTCACCCTTGTGTATTACTCCACCCACATACA
Organism: Danio tinwini; assembly: GCA_903798205.1. NCBI lineage: Eukaryota > Metazoa > Chordata > Actinopteri > Cypriniformes > Danionidae > Danio > Danio tinwini. The sequence continues at coordinate 11,212,195 of CAIGQZ010033037.1, forward strand.
GCGACAAGCAAAGGACACTCTACAGTTTGACAAATATTGCTGCTGTTGGACAACACAATGTACTTTTGAGGCTTCTTAGGCGAGAACATAGTTGTTTAGATTGCAACTATGCAGTTTATTTAAAAGGATAGTGCCTATTTTAAAATATTTATAATGTCGGAGATACATCGTGTCGGCAGCCATTAGCCTGTCTTTGAGCAGAGCACAGATGGTTGACGTTGTCCATCCACTAGATGGTGATAGAGACCACATAATAAGCCCTTAAAGGAGACAAACAGCATAATTTCTAACTACAAATCATTTGACCAAATCATTAATAAACAGGTAAATGATATTCGATCTCACTCTTTTGTATGTTGTAGTGCTGTATTTACACCATATATTTGTAGTGTATTGAGTGTGAGACAGGACTCACATATTAGGAATCAGTGTTTCCTCTAGGATTTTTTCCAGCTGTGGCGGCAGGAATGGTAGACACAGATCTACCAACTACCTATGGCAATAATGACGTTATTTCAATGACAAATGTCATAAGTCAAGTCGAGATCGCATTCATGTAATACGAACATGCAAATCTCTTTGCTTGCACGCCGATTGCCTCTGTTCGTGCACAAAACTTCTTGCACACCCTCAAATAAACTCTGCTCAAGTGCAGATTTTCTTGTACGCGCTCAAATAAACGCTGCTGAAGTGTGATTTAGTGCGTTTATGTAACAAGTATGTTTCCAACATTTATTAGATTTCCTAGGAACATTTATAATTGCGTCCAGACCCACAGAGCGGCATTAATGCGTCCTGAAGTAAAGTGAAATGGCTATAAACTCCAGCAAGATAGTCATTGTATGCAAAGCCATAGACTATAAAGTATAATTATGGAAACTTTGTTCATCTTAACTGAAAACTACCTTGTGTTTGCTGGCCTCACGCATCACGCACCTGTCAGTCAGCATGTCGCTTTAAAGGGTTAAACAAAATAACGCACAGCACTACGATTACAGAAAAGTTTGAGCTGTTATAATTCACTTACCTTTTAATACGTTTTGGTGTGATTATAACCCACTATTAAAAAAACAACAATGACTGAATGTTTTTGAATGAGAAGCTGTTATGTAGCCGTGGCGGGATGAATTTTGGTGTGGCGCCCCGCCATAGAAGAATGAATGTAGCGGAAACCTTGATGAATGTATGTATTTTGTGTTGGCCACTCTTTGTATAACACTGAGCTATTTTTTGAGTTTTCTCAAAAGTTACTGCGTTTTCGTTACTGGTTGTTGCTAGATCGGATATGGTCGTGGCCGGAAGTTAATGAGAATTATTTATTATTTATTATTGTCTTCTCCCACCCCAATCCTAAACCCAACCGTCACAGTACTATAAAAATATTATTTTATTGTTATACAGTGTCATAAAAAATGCTGCTATATTTATGCATATTCGAGCATATAGTCTATATTATGCATATAGACTTTACGCTGCAGACTAGTTTAGCAAAAAGAAAGAAGAAATGCCCGCATGTGTTTAGTAACATGTTATATGTGTAATATGTTTTTATTTTATAAACTACTGATAATCTTCCTATTTTCAAATAACATTATTATCACGTACATAATTAATTTGGCTTATTTATTAGGGGTCGCCATAGCGGAGTGAACCGCCAACTATTCCAGCATATGTTTAATGCAGCGGATGCCCTTCCAGCCGCAACCCAGTACTGGGTAACACCCATACACTCTCGTATTCACACATGCAGTCATACACTACGGCCAGTTTTGTTTACCCAATTTACCTATAGCACATGTGTGGGGGAAATCGGAGCACCCGGAGAATACTGATGCCAACACGGGGAGAACATGCAAACTCCACACAGAAATGCCAACTGACCCAGCTGGGACTCGAACCAGTGACTTTCTTGCTGCGAGGTGACAGTGCTAACCACTGAGCCACCTTACCACTTTTTTCTTAGACACTATCAATGACAAATACAGATTACTGATAATAACCGATAATAAAGTGGTCTTTAAAAAAAATTCCCGAGCTTTGGGAAGGGCTTTTTATTGTAATATTTGCAGCTCACCATTTTTATATTGCAGTTTTTATATATCAGCAGTATCAACCTTTGTACATTCCTACACCTACACTCTGTGCAGATACATGGACTGTTGTATTTGTTTCTGAACTTAAAGGTGCAGTAAGTGATTGTCTTCAGAAACATTTTTTGTTGTGCTGGTTGAAAGTCTCTTCCCATTCCAATAGTAATAATTAAAGTAAATGATCTAAATGTATTTATATGTATTTTTATATTCTGGGTAAGGCATAAAACTAAAAAATGTTTATCCAATTTAAATTGGTCAGGCTGATAATTTCCATAATTCTGATAAGTAGCCCAAACTGTGTCAACAAATGTAGATTTGTACATCTGCACATCTGTTCACACAGATCCACCATTTGCACATGTTTACGACACGTGCACAGGAGAGAGATGAGAGCAGTAAAAACAAATGCTGAATCAAAACTTTTGAAAATCCTAAATCAATATTGGAGTTACTTTTGCACACTGGAGGAAGAATGACACCATGGCTATTTACTAAGTATTTCTGTCTTTTAGACAGGTAATATTATGTTTTAAATGTATTTAAGTTACGTAAAGCTTGTGTAGATTTAGTTGTGTTATAAATGGTTTATATGCACAGTTCTGTTGTTCAGCCACTGAAATCTTCCGTTGAAAGATTGATGTGACTATTTTCAATTTCTTAAGGTGCCTTTTACAGCATTGATATTGTAGATTTTTATTAAGTTTAACAACAAAACAAAAGTAAATAGCGCTATTCCGCCAAGCCTGCTTTACTGAGCTGAAGTTGGTTTAATATTCACATCACGCTGGTTCATTTTTGAACAATGACAATCTGTGACGCGCTCCCTATATTGTTTACCATGCTACTCTGACTATTTGGTCTGAAATAGCATGTAATTATGGCTTAGTGATAAGTGTGATTCCTGCACGCCGTGGCCAACCACTACGCATACAGTAGTTGCTTTAGGACAAAGCGCATTAGAGAGTGAGACCAGCGATCCTTGCATGCAAGAAACATTGCACATTATGACAAGTTTCGCTTGCTACACAACTAAAAATGTGCTAGATATAATACAGTTTTTCTGCCAGAATTGCAGTATTATAAAGTACAATAAAGTTTTCTAACTGGCGAATGACATAATATAGTGGGTTGTCTACTGTCATCTTTAAGGTGCGCATTTGTGTTTCAGAAGGCATGGCTTTGGACAGCAGGGGAGGGATATTATGCCATTATGTTTCAAAGATATCATGCTAAGCGGTTAACATTGTGGCAGATCACCTACTGCACCTTTAATCAAATCATTAATTAGATATTTACTTCATTAGTGATTATTTTGCCACATAGCTAAAACACACCAACAATATTTCAGCTGGTAAAATTTTCAAAAATGATTTCAGCAACTCAGATTTTTCCAAGATTAAAATCAGTATGAACTCAAAAATCTCTCCTATGTTAAACATTTAGCTCCATCCAATATAATATTATCTCCCGCGTTATGAAAGAGAAAGACTTGAGCTAAATATTCTTGTTGGAAATCATGATGGCTTTGGTTCGACAGAACAATATAAGAATGTGAATATTTACCTATGACGTTACTGCTGTGTTTGCCTCTCAGAGGTGCACCAATCAAACTTCTAATCGGAGAGACCATTGAAATCTGAGCCTATCAGAACACACAAAAACAGCACATGTCACGTACAAACATGGAAAATCCCACATATGAGGTACTTTTTGGCCAAACGCTGATATGGTTTTCCAGGAAACAAGATTAATAAAAAGAGGAAGAAAAACTATTAAAAAAGCAGTTACTGATTTCAAAGTTAACATGTGATCTGATTTAATCAATTAGGAAAAGTATCTATTCCAATACTTCTACTGAACTTTGGAAGTTATAGCAAACTAATCGATCAGATCAACTTACAGGCTGGTTGACAATATTCAGCGTCTCCATTGAGTTTTGCACATGCGTTGCATACATGTAGCTGATGTCATCAGTGTCACAATCCCTAAAAAGCAAGAGTTGCACATTTTATGCTTACTAAATACACTGTATGCATAAGTATACTAAATGTTTTGATTCTTTTTTGGTTTGCTAAATAAGTAATACTAAACTCTGTGTTATTTTCAACATTATGGGCTCAAACAAATCAAACTCTTACTTTGGTAATCATAAATAAATTATAATGTACGTTTGCCAGGCTTTCTGTAAGTAACCAATTTAACACTTTTTAAATCCAAGTAAAGAATACATTCATTCATTTTCTTTCAGCTTAGACCCTTTATTCATCAAGGGTCGCCACAGCGGAATGAACCGCCAACTATTTCAGCATATGTTTTACACAGCGGATGCCCTTCTAGCTGCAACCTAGTACAGGGAAACATCCATACACGCTCATTCACACACATACACTATATGGCCAATTTAGATTATTTAATTCACCTATAGTGCATGTCTTTGGACTGTGGGGGAAAACAGAGCACACACGAACATGGGGGGAACTTCAAACTCCACAAAGGAAATTCTAACAATCAGCGTCATTCTTGCTGTGAGGTGACAGTGCTAACCATTGAGTCACCGTGTCAATATAAGAATATTTAATACATAATTAAAAGGAAACACAATAAATCAATGTGTTCACAGTAAATTTATAGGCAGCACTCAAGGAGTTATTCATTCATTCATTTTCAGCTTGGTCCCTTTATTAATCCGTGGTTGCCACAGCAGAATGAACTGCCAACTTACCCAGCCCATGTTTTACACAGCGGATGCCCTTCCAGCTGCAACCCATCTCTGGGAAACATCCATACACACTCATTCACACTCATACACTACGGACAATTTTAGCCTACCCAATTCACCTGTACTGCATGTCTTTGGACTGTGGGAGAAACCGGAGCACCCGGAGGAATCCCACGCGAACGCAGGGAGAACATGCAAACTCCACATAGAAACGCCAACTGACACAGCGAGGCTTGAACCAGCAACCTTCCTGCTGTGAAGGGACAGCACTACCTACTGCGCCACTGCATCGCCCTCAAGGAGTTATATTAACAGTAATTCTAAGCTTCACACTACAGCATTGTACTGATCACACATTACTTTTGACTTAATTTGACAAAAAAGCTTAACAATTCTCAAAATGTAAAATTCTGTCATCATTTGCTAATCATTAAATTGTTTTAAAACTGTTTGAATTTCTTTATTCAGTTGAACACAAAAGAAAATTTGTTGAAAAATGTTGCCAGTAGCAGTAGCCATGTAGCCAATCACAATCATAAAATACTATGGAAGTCAATGGTTATCAGCTTGACATTTTCGACACATCTTTGTGTTCAACAGAAGGAAGAAAAGTGTGATTAGACGATAAATACATTATCAATTTCGCTTAACTATCCCTTTAAGATTTGATTAACTCTCAAACACTTCAGCTGCTCTGTGAAAAATGTATTTATTTGTTTTTTACCTTCTAATCACGCTGTAAAAAAGCTTGTTTTCCAGCATAATTGTCTAAAGGAGTATTTCTCAACCACGATTCTGGAGGACCACCAGCTCTGCACATTTTCCTGTCTCCTTAACCAGACACGCCTGATTTAGATCAACAACTCGTTAGCAGAGAATGAAAGACCTGTAATGAGTGTGACAGGCAAAGGAGACATCCAAAACATGCAGTGGTGGTCCTCTGGGAATGCTGTTGAGAAACACTGGTCTAAAGATTCTTAATTCAAGATACATTTACTTTTATGCTGTGATTATGAAGCAAAATGACATGCAATAAGCAGTCTTGTTTTTTGTGAAATTGATAAAAAAAATAAGAGATTAAAACAAAACAAACAACTTCCGATGCTCATTTTAATGTTCAGTTTCTTATAAACCAAGATTTAACTCTATTACTTATTGTACTGAAAAAAGCATGACAAAAATACAACATTGAATACCTCCTGCTCTAATTCCACTCCTTTTTGAGGACAAATTGTCTAAAAGCCAATGAATTAAGACTTCTCAAAGAAACCCTATTTCATTTACCTTGTGGAACAATGAACAGAACATTCGATTTCTTCATACTCTATATGGACCATCCTTGAGAAAAGCCTCTGCAAGTCAACAATACATAAGCATCTATCAGTATCAGCTTTTTAGTAGTTCATATAAATTAGATTATTAAGGACAACAAGATTAAAACCAACACTTTAAACATGCAAATAAACAAATACTTTTTGGTTTTACCAGTTAGTAATCATCCCATTAATTGTATTGACTCGTGTACTACCGTGGAGCTGTCATCTGAGATGAACACAGTACAGAATTGTGCTTTTGTAACTGGTAGAATAACGGCAGCCAGTTCACCGAGCATGGCATCCACAGATGGATAGTCATATGACACCAGCTGAGCCAACTCCAACAGCACCTGTCAATCAAACCCACAACAGTGAATTATGAAAAGGATCAATTTTATGATGAGTTTTTAAAGTAACAATATGGTATATGCACATGGACTTTCAATTTTCATCCAGCCAGCCTCAAGGCTTCTGGTGAACTGTCTTTCCATTATAAAATTGCCACGTTTAAGGTCTGATTTCTTTAAAAATCAGTGATCTTCACTGCCTGATAAATATACAATATGACGTGGGTCTCAGGCCGGACAAGAAGCACTGCATTAAATTACATTTCCCCTGCCAGGTCTTTAAAGTATGACAGTTTAATTTACTTCTGTATTTTCAATATAGTTTTTAGTTAGCCTGCTGCTAGGGTTGGCACTTTTAATACAAAAAAATAGGGGACACATACTGCAGTGGGGGCCACATCCCTTGGGGGCCACAAAAACAGGCTTTGGATGACCAAATACATAATGAGCACATACATAAACTAGCTACAAACACTGGCTAGTAAACATTTTTATATAGCCTATTTCTAATTTTAAAATATGGAAAGTTGCAATTTACTAGTTTATTTTCTTTACATGGGTGTTGTGTTTATTAATGTATTAAATGTAATGTTTCATGTAATAAATGCTTACGTGTCTGACTTAATCTTAACAAACAAATCATAATATTACATTGGATGTGGTCCACTTACTTGTATTTACAGAATTTTTACAAATTACAATTTGTGACCCAGTGTGTGAAAACCACGCCAAATCTAATTCTGAGATAAATTTTGATTTTAGCCATTCATTTCACTGTGGTTTCAGTTGTTGACATGGTTTTACTCAGTTAATATGAATATTTTTATTATTTTCACAGACTAAGTTAATATTAATATTTTTATTATTTTCACAGACTCAGTTATTATTTATATTTTTATTATTTTCAAAGACTCAGTTAATATTAATATTTTTATTATTTTCAGACTCAGTTATTATTCATATTTTTATCATTTTCAGACTTAGTTATTATTCATATTTTTATCATTTTCAGACTCAGTTAATATTCATATTTTTATCATTTTCAGACTCAGTTAATATTAATATTTTTATTATTTTCTGACTCAGTTATTATTCATATTTTTTTCATTTTCATACTCAGTTAATATAAATATTTTTTTTCAGACTCAGTTAATATATTTTTTTTATTATTTTCAGACTCAGTTAATATAAATATTTGTATTATTTTCACAGACTCAGTTAATATTTATATTTTTATTATTTACACAGACTCAGTTAATATTAATATTTTTATTATTTTCACAGACTCAGTTAATATTAATATTTTTATTATTTTCAAAGACTCAGTTAATATTAATATTTTTTATTATTTTCACAGACTCAGTTAATATTTATATTTTTATTATTTACACAGACTGTTCTTTATTTCATGTAGAAAACAGTAAATTACAAAAACAAATTACTCCAGCTAGGTTTTCACAGACTAGGTCACATTTTTAGCAATTAACCTAAATATTGTTAATAATAATTACACTGTCATTAACATGTCTGCTTCGGGAGAGACTTGGGGTACAAAGAACTGTCTGATTGTACTTTAATTTTTGTGAGCTGTCATTGTGGGAATGGTGCTCTCGGAGGTAAGTTGTCGCACGTCTGACAGACCACCATGACCTACAGAAAACTCTCTCGGACAGTTTCTTGATAAAAATTTCGGCTAACAATCTGCAGCCAAGTATTTGTTTCCTCCCACTCTCTGTGGTATTTTTACAGTAGCTTGCGTTTAAGCTCTGAAACTTTTACCTGGATTACCTGGAGAAGCATCAGCCATTTTTTTTTATATTACTCTGCCAATACTTGACTGACTCTGCTTAAAAGGCCCACCCTCCTCACTGGACAGTTAAAAAGACCAATCAAGCTAACAATGACATTAAGTATTACCCAATCAAAAGTAGGAAATGAGGCATCTTCATAAAATGCGTGTGGGATGATTTGCATGAGAATCTACTTTTAAAAAATTCTAAAAAATACTGGACAAAACCCGTCCAGTATTGATTCAAAATGGGACGCGCAATTTCATTCTCAAATACGGGATGATTCTGTATTTTAAGGGACGGGTGGCAACCCTACATTCTGCTACTGACAGTGCTAGCAGTTACATGGTCTTTCAGCTCATTTTATGCTTAAACAACTAAATAAATGTTTAAGTCTATTTAACTAATTGTATTTAAATTACACTACAAAATTGATGCTGTAAAAGAAACCAAACTGTCACATTAAGCTTTTACCAGAAGTTTATCATTGGCTGAAAAACACTAGCTGTGCATATAGCCATAGGATCTGAGCTGGTGATGTAATCCCTTTCGCAATACAGTACTTTTTAAGGGTGAAGTTATAACTGTGCATTTCCTCCATGTTATTATGTTGTCACATTCCTTATGCTTATATATTTAAGTTGATTAATGTGAAGTCTGTGTGATACCTGGTTGCGTTTGTTCTCTTGTTCAGAACTCTCACACAGCTGATGGTTTTCCAGGATCAGTCCGAACAGCATCATGTGTGATGACAGCACCTGTAGGTAAAATCATTGTCCATTCTTTAAGGCTAAACATGATTTAAGCAGAGATGTATAGTAACAAAGTAGAACTACTTCCCTACTGTACTTAAGTACTACAAGGCTGTATCTGTACTCTACTGGAGTATTGATTTTTTCTCCTACTTCTACTTTTACTTCAGTACATATTTTCGATGAGCTTAATACTTTTACTCCAGTAGATTTTTTTATGTGTTGCATAGATACTCGTTACAATTATAAAAATGTTTCGAATCAATCATTCACTGATGAGACGATCAAAGAAGAGAGAGCACTTTTGTTTGTTTTAGACATGGAAAACCCAGAAATTCCACCTTCAACTCCTTCACTTTTAACTGTTTGTGGCGATGAGGAAAAAGACCACCCGTGACCCTATTTAGAACCAATGTTTGCATTTGTCGGAGTGAAAGACAGTTCATATAGAATGAAGTGCATACTCTACCGTCGGATTTGTAGAAAAATGTCAAGTTAAAGAAAATATAATACACAAAACAGCAGTTTGAGCTATCCATAAGAGCTAGATAAGTTAACTACTGTTAGCTACCCTCGGTTCATATCATGCTGCAATTTTTACATAACGTTAACTGTCTATCATAAAGGCTGTAGGCTGAATGGTGTTTAACCCAACATATATATATATACAAAATAAACAAAACAATGTCTTTTGACAACTTTTTTAAAAATAACTACATAACGCAATACTTGTACTTTTACTTTCAGTACTCGAGTAGTAAATTTTTAAATGAACTACTTGCAATACTTAAGTACAAAAAATGTTGAATACTTTAGTACTTCCACTTAAGTATTGTGCTTAGAGAGCACTTCAATCTCTACTCAAGTCACTTTTTTGATAGAACACTTGTACTTATACGTAAGTCTGGGTCTCTAGTACTTTATACATCTCTGGATTTAAGGCATTTGTTTTTACTCCAAACCATGTCTTTCTCCCCAAATAGGTCAATTGGAATTCCTAAAACAAAAAAAGGGCTGATAAAGATAAGGCCTGCGGTAAAAGGTGTGTGTGTGCAACAGGGGTCTGCAAGCTGTCTCACCTTTAGTACAGTGGGGAATGCTTTAACCCAAGACTTAGCCTAAAGTCAAGTCAAGTCAAGTTGAGCTTTATTGTCATTCTGCTACATGTGTGGACATATGGTGCAATGAAATGTCGTGTCTCACAGGACCACAGTGCTACATAAATCAACATAATCATATATATGAGCACAACACTGGATGTAAGAGCTATCTGTAAAAAAATATCCATAAAAGCATTTGGTTTATTACTGTTTTCGAATTGCAATATGGGATCTTTCTTCACACAAATTTTAACATTCATTCATTCATTCATTCATGTTCTTTTCGGCTTAGTCCCTTTATTAATCCGGGGTCGCCACAGCGGAATGAACCGCCAACTTATCCAGCATGTTTTTAAGCAGCGGATGCCCTTCCAGCCACAACCCATCTCTTGGAAACATCCACACACACACTCATTCACACTCATACACTATGGACAATTTAGCCTACCCAATTCACCTGTAGCGCATGTCTTGGGACTGTGGGGGAAACCGGAACACCCGGAGGAAACCCACGCGAATGCAGGTAGAACATGCAAACTCCACACAGAAACGCCAACTGACCCAGCCGAGGCTCGAACCAGCGACCTTCTTGCTGTTAAGCGACAGGACTACAGTACCTACTGCGCCACTGCGTCACCCCTAAATTTTAACATCGAAGGTTTAAAAAAAAAAAACCTTGACATTTATTGACATTTTTACTCTGTAGTTTAAAGTGATATATTGTCTGGGTTGGTGTTGTTTATTATGGCACAAAATCCTTGCCATAAACTGCCAGTACATTTTCTGTTATTTTACAGACTTATTTATTTATATATTATTTCTTATTCATTCATTTATTCATTTTCTTTTCGGCTTAGGCCCTTTATTAATCAGGGGTCGCCACAACGGAATGAACCGCCAACTTATTCAGCATATGTTTTACACAGCGGATGCCCTTTGAGCTGCAACTCATCACTGGGAAACATCCTTACACACTCATTTACACACATAGACTACGGACAATTAAGCTTACCAAATTCACCTATAGCGCATGTCTTTGGACTGTGGGGGAAACCGGAGCACCTGGAGAAAACCCACGCGAACACAGGGAGAACATGCAAACTCCACACAGAAATGCCAACCGGCCCAGCCGGGGCTCAACTTTATTGCTGTGAGGTGATTGTGCTACCCAATGCGCCACTATGACGCCTTATTTCTTATACTATTATTTCAAATGACTAAAATGACATTATAATAAACTGTAGAGTTGATATTTTCACATCAAATGTCGACAGAGCAGAGATCAAGGTCCCATATGCAATTCACAACCGTAAATAAACTGAAAACACGTAATAACTGTTAATTAACAGATATTTTTACAGAGTATACATAACTAACATATCGAAGCAGTAATCTAACTATACTAACTATACATATACTATAAATACTTAACTACACCCAAAACCTAAGACAGATACAAGTACTTTCACATAAGACAGAGCAATATTGTGCAATATAAAGCTTGAATGTCTAAGATCTGGTTTTAGTCATATTGTCAAGAAAGGGATAAAAAAGTAATTTTTTTCTGTCTTTTTGTCCTGTCTCAAAAGGAACTGTCTTTCTCTCTTGTTCTCTCTCTCTATTACTATCCACTATCCATAGTATAAATGTAACCTTAACAGAAATACTGTTGTTAAACCATTTACAAATTATTTATTAACTAATTTTACCTGCAGTTGAAATGTTTTGCAGAATTTATAGCCCCCTGTTTATTTTTTTCTCCAATTTTTGTTTAACGGAGAGATTTTTCTCAACACATTTCTAAACATAATAGCTTTAATATCTCATTTCTAATAACTGATTTATTTTATATTTGCCATGATGACAGTAGATAATATTTAACTAGCTATTTTACAAGACACTTCTGTACAGCTTAAAGTGACATTTAAAGGCTTAACTAGGTTAATTAGGTTAACTAGGCAGGTTAGGGTAATTAGGCAAGTTATTGTATAATGGTGGTTTGTTCTGTAGACTATTGAAAAAATATATATATATATATGTAGCTTAAAGGGGCTAATAATTTTGCCCTTAAAATGGTTTTTACAAAAATTAAAAGCTGCTTTTATTCTAGCCAAAATAAAACAAATAAGACTTTCTCCAGAAGAAAATGTATTATTAGACATACTGTGAAAATTTCCTTGCTCTGTTAAACATCATTTGGGAAATAATTCAAAAAGAAAAAACTTAGGGGGGGGGGGGGGGGTCATAATTCTGAAACTACCTATACTGCAATACAATAGGTCACACTTTATTTTGGTGGTCTGTTTGTTGAATTTAGGTTACATTGCCTCTACATGCCAACTTATTGTCATCAGATTATAAGTGGACTGTTAGGTTGGGGTTAGGG